>CAUYPK010144040.1:0-13927 GCA_963574355.1 Loris lydekkerianus
TTACATGGATGGAGCTGGAACATATTCTCCTTAGCAAAGTATCCGAGGAATGGAAGGAAAAAGTATCCAATGTACTCAACCCTACTATGAAGCTAAACTATAGCTTTCACATGAAGGCTATAACCCAACTATACCACAAGACTATGGGGAAAGGACCAAGGAAGGGGAAGGGATGGGGGAGGTTTGGGTGGAGGGAGGTTAATGGGTTGGGCCACATCTATGGTGCATATTTTTATCTATAATAAAAAAATAAATAAATAAAAATAAAAAATAAAATAGTTTAACATAGTAAACTGCACATGAAAGCTATGTCCACCGTGTGTATTGAATGCTTCCTTAACTGAAGGCACTATGCTAATACATTTTACATGCATTGGTTTTAATAATTCTCATAATAACATAAATATTATTGCTCTTCCATTTACAGATGAAGAAGCTCAGGCTTAGAGCTGAAGCCCATGGTCTGTCAGGGTAGGAGAGACGGAGATTTCATAGCCAAGCCCATTCTTTGACATCACCGTCAGATGCCTCCTGTAAGATAATAGTAATGTTTTACCTCAGATACTCACTAGAGACTTACAACTCAGAGGCCTTTACTGAAGTCTGGAGAGGTCATTGGTACCGAAATCGCACTTCCTAAAAATAACAAGGGTAAGTCATCTAAGGCAAATAAATTTAATTGAGTTAATGGAAGCTTTACAGCATGACCTTCAAACCTCAGACATCCTGTGTTGCTTTTGGAGCTTCCAGCAGAATGGCCTCCAATTCTTTTTTAAGATCACCTTCTTGAGCAGTGTCTAATTTATCGTTGCTGTTTGGCACTGGCAGAGTATACCATGGTACACTCTGATATCAGGAAAGGATTATTGGTCCTAATTTGGTTCTCACTTGACAGTTTTGATGATTCCTGCTGCTTTAAGATAACATGACTCTGTTTCCTACCCTGTTGTGATGTTTTTATACAAATAGTTCTTATGTTTTAAATTTCATTGAAGTGTGCCATGAGTTATCTCTTATTTTTCAATATTCGATATCTTTTGATACATCATAGAAATGAGTAAAGATTTCTGAAAAACCACAACATAAAATATTGCATTGCTTATTTGAGAGCAGTTTATTCTGAGGGCTTTGCTATATTCATGGGGAGAAAAAAGACTATGATAAAACTATAAAGTAAAATATTCTGAAAAGTTACATGACGTTGGGCTGTTCAAGTTGCCCTCATATGTTGCTTAAGAAACTGAATAATTTCAAACATCCAATTAAAAGATAACCTCTAAATTGCATTCTTAATATTTAGTACATTTTTCCCTTAGTGGCAACAGACTAATTTGATATCAGTAAATCTGCAGTATATAACAAATTATTTTTTTTCTTTTTTAAAATGACACTCACAGGCAGCATTACTATAGTTAGAAATGTAGTCTGAACCTGGACTCTTTGCCGTTGACTCTGCTGAACGACCCTGGACAGCTCTCTTCATTCTCTGTGCTGTGGTTTCTATAAATTGGGGGTAGCTGGCTAGCACATACAGTAGCTATGAAATTGAGTGAGTGATATTTGTGAACTACTTAGATTTATTCCTGGAATGATAAAATATTATATGAATATTTGATTTTTTTAACTCTGTATTTTATGCCTTAAGTCTGCAGCACACCTTTACACCCTTGCATAGAACCAATATCATTTACATTTTGCATGAACGTAGTTCTTTTTTTTTTTTTCCCAGAGTGGTTTACCCAATAAGACTAGAGGTACAATGGCCAGTTAGTGACTGGTACCTACAGTTTACTGGGAATAGGACACAATGTTACACTGTTTGCTTCCTTTTTTTTTTCCTTGAGAAGACTCTGAAGAAATAGATTAAGCGATGGCAAATCAAAGACAATAATGCATCACTCATTCTTGAATCTTCTAATGTAGCAAGCTCACCTTCTAGATGAGAGAATGGAAATGCGTATAAATGACCATATAGGAACCATTGTTAGAGAGGATGGTGTGGTTCATTTTGTACAGTGTCCATCAGGAGGCACTATGAGAAGGTGGTGGAAGAAGGTCTCCGTAAAGGAGAACTACAAACAATTCCTCTAAATGCATTATAGTTTTTTTTTCTTCCTTTGGTTCTTCTTTTAAGAATATATATTCTCTTTTCCACTCAGGCCTTTCATGTTTACATGGATGGAGTTGGAACATATTCTTCTTAGAAAAGTATCTCAAGAATGGAATAAAAAGTATCCAACGTACTCAGCCTTACTATGAAACCAATTTATAGCTTTCATATGAAAGTTATAACCCAATTATAGCCCAAGAATATGGAGAAAGGGGAGAGGGAGGGGAGGGGAGGGGGCAGGATGGGGGGGAGGATGGGTGGAGGGAGGGTATTTGGTAGGACCACACCTAGGGTGCATCTTACAAGGGTACATGTGAAATTTACTAAATGTAGAATATAATGTCTTAACACAAAAACTAAGATAATGACGTGAAGGCTATGTTAACAGTTTGATAAAAATATTTCAAATTGTATGTAAAACCAGCACATTGTACCCCACGATTGCATTAATGTACACATCTATAATTTAATAAGAAAAATAGAAATAAGAACCAGCCAATTATTATTGATTTTGAGTATTTTTTTGTGTATTATTTTGATTTTTTTGTGTATTATTTCATGCCTTTCTACTTTATTTTCTTTGGTTCATTTGACTGGTAAGAAGCCTGCTGCCTTAAAAGGCTCTGCTGTCCTGAACAGCTGCGACAGGAGCCAGGATGAGGCCAGAAATATAGTTGGTGCAATAATGTTTGGATTGAAGAAATGAAGTGTGAAAGGAATGTTCCTTGGGAAAGATGGCAGCATATGGACAAGGCAGGATGCAGGAGGGCTAGAAAGGGAATGGCATGTGACAGATTGTTTGGGGAGTGAGTAGGGGGTGAAGTGAGTGAAAAGGGGTGGCTGAGAGAATTTTTGTGGACCTATGGAGAAGAAAGAGCTCTCTGTTTGGTGGTTCTCAGTGGCTGTCCTCATTCTGGGAACGATCCGCTGAGTCAAATTGTTCAGTGAGGTGACCAAGTCACCACCCCAGTGTCCTGCTAGAGTCAGAAGCCTGTCTTCTCTTCCTGTCTGACCCCATCACTTCTGCAGCAGCCTCCTTGCCTGGACAGTCTGGTAAGTTGCTTAGGATGGCAGAGAGCTCTGAATTCCTTCAGGATGCTCTGGGAAGCTCACTGCCCTCATGAGTGTCTTCACATGGCTGCTCTGTCAGGTTGAAGGGAGCCAAGGGTACAGTTTCCCCCCTCAGTCCGTGTTTACAGCAGAGCACGTGCAGAAGAAATGCCATCCGTACTTCATGCTGAAGTGTCGAAGAGGCAGAGCACCACAGCACAATCACTGGGCTCACGTTTCTCACTTGTGTCTTTCCACGTCCCCCACTGTCTGTGGGAAGGCCAGGGCTTGTGTTTTTCATTAGTCTTTTCCTGTGTCCCCCAACATCTGTGGGAAGGTGGACAGCAGGGTGGCAAGTCATTTTGTCTCCACAGGAGCAACTCTGAATGACTTTTGAGGCTTTGATTCTTTACAATTTCACTCTGATCTAAATTTAACATGTATATCCTCATGACTACGCTCCCCAATTTCAGCCTTCCAATAAAGAGAAACCAAAGGCCCAACTTCCTGCATAGAAGAGCAACTCAGTCTCATTTTCCTGAGTTGAACTGAATTACAACACTAAGGAAAGAACAAGAAGCTATCTGTTAACACTTTGTCAGGGACTATCTTCTTAAATCTGAACATATTTCAGGCAAGTAAAAGGAGCTGTTTTTTCTCATGGATATGGTAGGAGTCCATCTAGGTCGTATCATGCTTTCAGATTATAAAACAATTTTAAAATATTTTATAACTTCTTACTATGTATTTGTAGATGAGATATGATTACTGTTTTTAATGAGAAATACAGAACAGATGACTTAGGTCACAGACAGCTGGTTGTTTTTTCCATTAAATTACCTTGGCTGTGGGATAATTATGCATTTTAATCAAATAGTTTCCAGGAATAGAATATTTTTGGAATGCAAAATTCATCTATTGTCAAATTACTCCATTCAATAATTTTAATAGAATGAGAATTACAGGAAAGTACACTTAACTCTTATTTTTAATATTATGGCAATAAAAGAAAAAAAAGGAGATGACACTCAAATAAATGTTCTTTATATATTTGAGTTTATAATCTATATCTTCTCATGTCTCATAATATTCCTCTGAAAAAATATAAAATTTAATTTTTAATTTTTTTAACTTCAGAATTGAGGCTCTAAACTTTGGCATCAATTTTGGCATTGAGGCAAAACTAGGGTTAGGTCTGGAGTTATGACCCTTGGAGGGTGACCTGGGTTCAATTGGGCATTGAGCATTGAGTTCGCGTAATACACTAAGTCATATGACACAAGGCACATATGAGAATCACAATGGAGGGAGATGTCACAAAGGGTGAGGAGAAAAGAAGCAGGTCTGAAGACAGGAGCAAGCTCACAGGGGGTAAAGTGACTTAGGGCACTGAGGGGACCTAGGGACCCCCTCACTAAGTGCTGGCTTCAATGCTCTTTGACCAATTTAAGGTCATGCAGCCAGGCTGGACGTGTAACCACCTTCCAGTAATGTGTGCATGTGCCTGTAACTGCTCTCACCATGGCACCATGTGTGCAAGGTCTAGATCAGATTTCCCAACCCTTGGCATGTTTATGAGTCACACATGCATAGCAGGGGCTCTAAGGACTGTGTTTGGGAGTGGAGAGGAGCAGGGTTTCTCCTGTGTTCCTCAGGGGTGGTAAATATTCCCTGGACTATAATGAGGGTTAGGGAGCAGAGGGAGGAGGGCAGGTGGGGGAGGCTTGTTTTCTTCTACAGTGGCTAGACCTTGTGTCAACTTGGGGAAGACTGGACCTGGATCAGAGCATCACAGAATATGTGCTGTTCTGCCCTTCACTTGTGGGACAGTTTTCTTTACCTTTTTGACCCTTTCTCTGGTTTAAATAAGAAACCTTGGGTGGATATGGTGGTTCATGACTTTAGATCCCAACCTCCTATGGGAGGCTGAGATGAGAGGATTGTCCTTGAATGGCTGGTGTCATCTCAGTCTTAGGCCTGACTAAATGACAACAGGCTTAAAGAAAATGCCAAGGGGCTTAGATATTAAACTGTAGAACATAGTCACTTTTCGAAGTCCATCATTAATGAAAATGCTTTTCTTCTACTTAAGCCATTTGGTATGACCTGCTTTTTCTTTTATCACCAATGCAGACCAGGCTCCAAGCAGGACCGTGGAGGCCTCAGGTGTGGGGTTGCTCAGAGCAGGTCTGTGCAGGCTCACCGTCCTGCTGGCGCCGCAGAGACATAGTCTCTCACTGTATTGCACAGACAGGAGGAAGTTCCATCGCTTATTCCAGCTCACAGATTCAGTGATCTTCAGACTCAGCAATGTGCAGGGCTGAGGGGAGCATCTTGGTGTCAACCAAGGCCTGACATTTCTTTGCCTCTGAGGTCACTGGTGCCCTTAACTGGCAAATATTCTAGAGGATGAATGCACCCACACTTACTTGTGTATCAGCAATGTTCTCAGGAAAGCTAAACTCTTGAATGTGACGCTCAGAGCTACTTCTGAGATTTCCTGGGGGGTCTTGGGAAGAGAGGCTCATGAACGTGAGCTGGAGTGAGTGTGGATCACTTCAAT
Organism: Loris lydekkerianus; assembly: GCA_963574355.1. Lineage (NCBI taxonomy): Eukaryota > Metazoa > Chordata > Mammalia > Primates > Lorisidae > Loris > Loris lydekkerianus. The sequence continues at coordinate 5,724 of CAUYPK010144040.1, forward strand.
AAACAGGAGGAATCCAGGGACTGGCAGTCATCTTTATCATGACATTGTTTCTAACTTCCAAACTGATGCAGATGTTGCCTTTCATTTATTTATTTAATTAAGGTCTAGGTTATAAATAACTGCTTTTGCATTAGTTTCACTTACTGAGAGTAGTTTTATTGTTCATTTGAGAAATTATCATTCATCTTTCCCTGAGTACTTCACAGCTTCATAATTTAGCGTTTGAAATGCCTCTGTTGAGTTCATCCCTTGGCTTCCAGCCTCTGCTGAGATGTTGGCAGAGCTAGCCTGTTGCGTAAAAGAGAGAAATTCAAACCTTAGGAATCTCATACTTATAAAATGTTAACAGCTTCGGATCCTTGCTACTGAGAAGTCAAAACCAGCATTTTTTATTTTCTGCTGTTAAGCAAGTAAGCAGAAAGTGAGCTCGGATCAAAAGCAGCATATGTATGTTTTGTGCCTATTCAGATTTGTTGTGGCGATAAATTAGAAGCCATGAGAAATGTGCCTGTGTTCTAGGGTTGGAATGCACAGCGTGTGGTGATGGTGAAGCCAGCTTGATGGCAGGGATTTGCATCTGAGAAGAGAGGAGGTCAGTTCAGGTAACCCCAGGCTGGCCACTTCACAACAAGCTAGAATATTCTAGGAGGTGAGTCCTTTAGGTGCATTGGAAATATCCATGTGCCTTATGGTACAAGATGACTTGCAGGAATTATGGGCAGTGTGTGTAACTCTTTGAGGGTAGAGTCTGTGTCCTACCCCACTTGGTTTTCTGGCCCCTGGCATACTCCTGAGAATGTGTTAGGTAATCAGTGCATCTTTTTAAAACAATATTTTCAAGAATGGAGGGAAAAGTATCCAATGGACTCAGTACTATTATGAAACCAATTTACAATCACTCACACTTTCATATGAAGAATAGATCACAACTATGGCCCAGGGAGGAGAGTTGGGAGGGGAGGGAGGAGGCCAGCTGGAGAGAGGGTGAATGGTGGGATCAAACCTATGGTGCATATTGCAAGGGTACATGTCGGGTCTATTAAGTATAGAGTATAATGTCTTAACATGATAATTAAGGAAATGAGATGAGGGATATATTGACCAGTGTGATGTAAGCATTCCAAATTGTATATGAAATCAGCACATTGTACCCCATAAATGCATTAATGTATACATGATTTACCTCTTTATGATTTAATAAAGAAATATATATATAAATTCTAAAAAAATAAATACAATGTTATAAAATATATACGACACATTTATCCATTGAACCACATTTAAGCCTTAAATCTGTTCTCAGTGTACAGCCATCTCCACCATCCATCTCCAGAGCTTTTTTTTTTCTTCCTGACACCCTGTCCCCATTAAACACCAGCCCCCTGTTTTTCCTTCCCCAGTCCCTGGAATGGCCATTCTGCTTTCTCTCTCTCTGGGTTTGACTGCTGTGGGTTCTCTGTTTTAGTGGAATCATGCAGCTTCTGTTCTGTGCTTGGCTTATTATACTGAGAATAATGTCCTTGAGGTTCTCCTATGTTGTACCATGTGTCAGAATTTCTTTTCTTTTTAAGGCTCGGTAGTGTTCCATTGTTTGTACCCACCACACATGTTGTTCATCCCTTCACCCCTGACAGGCACTTGGGTCGCTTCCACCTTTCGGCCGTGAGGGTGAGTGTACCGATACCTGTCACAGTCCCTGCTTCCTGCTTTTGTGGGCAGGTCCAGTGAAAGCTTTCTACACTGACATTTAAAATGAGAGAAGACATGAGGTCTACAAGGGCCAGGCATGAGGAATAAGGACTTAGTGGACTTGCTCTGAGGTCTGTCACCTGTGCTGGAGGGTGTCCCCCTTCCAGGCTGTGCCTCAGCTGGGTGCTGAGCGGCTTCTCTGAGTGAGGGAAGCTGGAGCTGCCGGCCACACAAGCCCCTCATTACAGGCCTCATTCGCCCAGGCCGCCTCATGGCTGCCTGTGTTTCTTCTTCTCCGTGGAGGACGGCAATCATTGTCAGCCAGCTCTGGGCTTCTCTGAGTCCTTGGCAGGGCTGACTTTACCTTAGTTCCCTGTTTCCTTTTATCCAATAATCAATGGTTGTTTTATTTCATCATAATTGTAATTTTAGCCTCTCCTTCCTCCTCACACTACCACCTCCATGGATTACCCTGGTTAATTAAGAATCGACTGCAATTCCATCAGTATTTAATGATTTATTTTTCCTGGCATGCATCCTACTTTCTCTTACAGTTTTATCTCCTGTGGAGTGTGAAGTTGCCATGATTGGCCTGGGGCTTCCAAATGTTAGAGCCAGACCCTAGGTGCTTAGTGACCACACAGCCCTCACCCTTTATTTGACTGGACAAGGAACTCTATTGACATTCGGTGATACTAGTTATCTGACTGATTGTCCTGAAAATGTGCCATGTGCAGGTACAATTTATGTAAGAATGGATTTTCAAGCAGAATAGAGAATACTCAGGAATTAGCTGAGCGGCCCTTTCCAGTTCTGATAATTCATGATTCTAAGTGGCAGACTACACAGACATGCCCAAAATAACTCATGCCAGATAAGCCTCAGGATCCTCTTTGAGGTAGTAACTGATCTTTCTGGAAAAGGGGAAACCAAAACTTTGTCTTTTAAGAGTGTCTTTTGATTCTGGCTAGTCTGAGTTCATTTAAGGGATATGGCTCAAAAAGGAAAACATAAAATGGCTTTTAATTGTTCACCACTAAATGGAAAGGAGGGATGGATGGGTTGTTATCTATAAATCTCTCCATGGTTTAAAGCAATTTGGGACTTCAGTAGCTTCTTTTTGCTTTGAGTTTTGTTCATATCAAAATTCTGAGCCTGATGTAGGAAAAAGATCTTGTCTCCTTCCATACACTTTCATGGTGATGTGTGAATTATGCTATTTTTATTGTCTCCTATTTTTTCTTTTTCTTTCTCTTAAAATACAGTAGTAATTTAGAAAAAGTCTGTTCATAACCCGTCTTTAGTGTCACTAGAATAGGATAAGTGCTAGCAATCAAATGAGGAAGCTTCATCCCACGGCTGCATCACCAAACATGGGGGTACAGCCCAATTTCTCTCTGTAAATAGGGCTGATTCAGACATGAGGGCTATTTTCTCCTCTTACCATGTTACAGAAAGGCATAAGACCCAACCTCATGGTGCATTTTGGCCTTCTTGGCAGTGCAAGCTACATAGGGCATTAGTGCGCATTCTTAAAATGACCCTTCTATCTGCTGACTTGTCGCTTGCAGACATATAGTAACTTCAGATTTGCTGAACAATGTTATTTGGAAAGGGATAATGTACTGCCCTTTTCACTGAAGCTGGATTTTCTAAATACCATGATTTATGTTTTTGTGTTTCTGCATTCCACTTCACTGTGGAATTATTTTGTTCTTCTCATTTCTCCCTCCTTTCCGTGTGTCTTGGATTTTGACATTATTGTACAGCCTCCTGACTGTTTCGTGCCTCCACGCCCAGCCTGTTCACGTCACCTTCCACGTGCTCTCTGAGTGATTTACCTCCAGGGGTTCCCCATTTCTACTTTGGCTGACCACTTTCTGTAGCAACAACCTGTCCCTTTAGCATATCTAAATCAAGGTTGCTCTGTCCAGGGAGCATGAAGTTTTATGTCTCACGTGGTCAGTGTTTAATGTTCTAACCAGTGCTTCGTCTACCCACCTGTCTTACATTATTTTAAAGAAATAGTTTAGAGGTCACCTCTTCTATGAAGACTTCACTAAACCGTTTTCTTAAACCATCTCCTCCTAGTCAGTGCCTCTTGGCACAATCTCTGGACACCCTGTTCGTCCGTAACTCATCATTGTCTTTGATAACAGCTTTATTGAGACACTCTTAAAAAGAACACTTACATACCATACCATACAAGGTACTCATTTAAAGTATATGTTTCAATGACTTTTTAATATCTTCACAGACTTTACGGAACCATCCCACAATCAATTCTAGAAAAATTTCATGACCCCAAACTGGAAACAATTCAGTTGTCCATCAATTGGTGAATAGATAAATAACGTTACAAACAAAAATAGTCATAGTTGAAGAGTTTCATCTTACTTGAAATTTGGCATAGGAAATAAATATTAGGATCCAACGCAGATGAGCTGTCCCTGGATCAGATACTTTCCCTTACAACTTAGGAAGTTGTTTTTTCTTTGTAGTTCTCAGCCTAGTCTAGTCTGACTCTTCTCACCAGCTGTCTCAATGAATAAATATATATAAATACGGAGCAAGTGCTTCTCCACCAGGTTGAAGCACACTTAGGGCTGAAATCTCACATTTCTCTTTTTGGGCTCAGCTTCCTCTGAGCGGTTGCCCTCATATTTCCTAAATCAGCTTTATCTCCTCTTCTCTGCCAATTCCCCGATTAACCCTTTAGTGGTTGTGACTATTTCTAGTTTTCTCCCATTCTTTCCACCTTTATAAATCCTAACTTACCCATCTATTCCCTCATTCAAAATACTCCTTGAAGTACTCACTAGAGTCTGGGTACTATTTGTATGATGGAAAAGAGGAGAAAATTTTTACCTTTATGTGCTTACCAAAGGATTAATACAAAGCATTTCTAATACTAGCAGCATTAGAAGGAGTGGTGAATACCTGCTCAGCAATTTACTATGTGCCAAAATGATGTTATATGCTTCATAAGTATTATTTAATGTATCCGTATTTTACAGATGGGTAAACTATAGCACAGAAAAATTAGATAACTTGCCAAAGATCACAGAGCTTGTTAGTGGCAATCTGGGATCTGAACTCAGTAGTCTTATACCAAGCTAGTAATTGCTCCTGGAAATGACCTTTAGGTCCAGTGAACTTTCCCAGGTCCTCAGCATGCCGTGCAGAAGAGCCAGTGTGTGTCAGTGCAAGAGATTATCAACAGAAGACGGTGCTGTGGTTGTGACCAGGCATCTTTGTTTCCACCATCCTGGTATTTGAGCCTTTCAAATTTCATTTGCAGCATTTATACTTAGTTTTGAGTGTTTTTTGAGTTATTATTCTTAACTCCGCTATGACTCATAAGTGAAAAATCGGAACACCATAACCATGGAGTTATGTGGAAGAGGAACATAGAAACCGTTTTGAAATATTTGAGACTATACCCAATGTTACAGTTGGAGTGGTGTGAATGGTTGAGTAGTTGGAATAATTTTGAAGGAAAACAGATTAACCAGGCAAACTGTGAAGAGTATTATATTCCAACAGAATAAGGGAGTTAACGTCATTGATAAAATGAAAACAAAACTTAACAAAACAAGAAACTCATCTTTTGAGTATATGGCTCCAATGCCTTAGGGCTTGATGGTAATTAAGGAGGTGGTAAGGAGTGTGGGAACTGGACAGGGAGGAGCAGACGTGCTATTGCCAAGTCTTCAGTCGTCTTGAGCTCACAGTCCTGTCTGAGGCTGACCCAAAGTGAAAGGTGTCTCTTCTTACTCTCATGATGTTATGTTGCCAGAGCAAACAGGGAGGTCTTAGTGCCAGTTTTGGAGATGGTGTGCAGGGACAAACTGCCTCAACTGCCTACCAATGTATCCACAAGTGGTTTCACTTACAAATCATGGTTCCTAGTAGGTAGGATTATCAGAAAGCAGGAATGAACGAATTGTTTGCAAGGAAGAGGCAGAAGGGTGGGCTTTGGGACTTTGAACAGTTGACTCACCCTCCTAATTACTGGATATGTATTTGGGGATTCCCAACTAAAACCACCTGATCATTTTTAACTTACAAACAGATATCCTTAAAGAATAAATTTTTGTTTTTGGACTTTAACTGTACAAAAGTTCCTTATATGACCAAAATGCATATCCCCCATCATATTCTAAAATAAAAAAAAACATAAGTTTCCATTAAATAGAAAAAAAGAATAAAAAATTTAAAATTTTTTTTATTAAATCATAACTGTACATTAATGCATTTATGGGGTACAATGTGCTGATTGGATATACAATGTGGAGTGCTGACATCTAACTGACTAACATAACCATCTCCTTGTTTATTTGTTGTGGTAAAAACATTCATACTCTATTCTTAGAAGATTAGAAATGTATCATTGCATTGTGCACCTTAGGTTGGATCCCTCAAAATACTCTCCCTCCTCCTGGCCTTCCCCCTTTCCTCCCCTCTTTTTCCTCTTCCCTCCTTCTTTTTGGACTACAGCTATATTTTTCCATTCCTATGAATGTGTGGGTGATTATATACTGATTTCATAGTAGTATTGAATACATTGGATACTTTTTTTCCATTCTTGAGATACTTTACTAAGAAGAATATGCTCCAGTTCCATCCATGTAAACATGAAAGATATTGAAGTCTCCATCTTTTTTATGGCTTCATAGTACTCCATGGTGTACATATACCAATAGTGATTAAAACAGCCTGGTACTGGCACAAAAATAGAGAGGTAGATGTATGGAACAGAAAAGATAAACAAGAGATTAACCCAGACACTTATAGTCAGTCATTTGATCTTTGACAAACCTATCAAAAACATTCAATGGGGGAAAGATTCCCTATTATAAAAATGGTGCTGGGAGAACTTGCTGGCAACCTGTAGAAGACTGAAACTGGACCCCCATCTCTTACCATTAACAAAGATTGAATCTCACTGGATGAAAGATCTAAACTTAAGACATGAAACTATAAAAATATTAGAAGATAGTACAGGGAAAACACTTGAACAAATTGGGCTGGGAGAATTTTTTTTATGAGAAAGACCCTCCCAGGGCAATTGAAGCGACACCAAAATTATATTACTGGGATCTGAACAAACTAAAAAGTTTCTGCACAGCCAAGAGCACAGTAAGTAAAGCAAATACATTTTTAGAATTGAGCTCTTTGTAGAAAGAGGAATTTCTCAAGATAGCTGATAAATGATGTGCTGATGAGAAGGTCAGTTTTCCTTGCCAACAAAGAGAAGGCACTAGGTGAGGCTTAGAAAGTTGGTAGGCAGGACAAGTGAGTAAGGAAAGCACCTGGTACCCCCGCCATGTGGTGGATGTTTGTTTAATTAATTAAGCCTTTGAAGCTGGGATTTGGAGTCCTTCCCTTCTCACTGGCTCAGAGACTCTTCACGTCTGCCCACTGCCAGACATGGATCCTAAATCAGTGGCTGAACTTACAAGGTGCAATTACTAGAAGAAGTTTGCTTGTTTAATTACACTTTTTTCTAGGGCAAAGTTGTTACTCTCAGGCCCTACCCACACCAAGTAACTTATCTGCTGAAGCTCTGGCTCCTGAGATGGATAAAAAGTCGCCACCCAAAATTACTGTCCACTAAAACTGCTCTTTACTTCAGGATGTCATGAGAGAAATCTTTAAAAATAATACACTGCCAGATAGTGGCTTTGTGTTTTTCAGTTGAAGCTTTCTAGGCCTAAGAGCCTTTTCAATATTAAGCACATCACACCAGTAAGTGCATTTACATAAACAAATACTTCCAACAGGAGGAAAGAAATAATTTCTTTCTTTTTTTTTGATAACATGAAAGGAAGCATCCATTGCATCATTTACACATCACTTACTAAGCACAATAAAACAAAGCCAGCAGCAGTGCCCGTGATTCATGTTTGTGTAAGGAGCATAGATGTCCTTTGTGGAGAAAGTGGGCACAAGCAAAATTGCTGTGGCCTTGTGAAGGGTCTATCATCCTCATTTTTGCCTTTTTGCAACTGTTTCTTGTTCAGGAATGTCCCCAGCACTGTCCTTAGTGTCACTTGGCATTGCTGTCCAGGTTGCAGGTGATTCATCTTCAGTCAGGTCTGAACAGCAGCTGCTTCACAGATTTGTTTTGAGGCAGGAAGAAGACTAGTTAACATGAATTTACCACTAGGTACAAGATACTTTATGCGTAAGTTAAGCTTGTTGTTCACAAAGGCCTGGAGGAGTGAGTCCTGTTTGGTTTAGAGATGAGGAGAGTTATATAATTTACAGAAGATTTGAAGTTTCCTCTCTCTGATCCCAAAGTCACCAGTTCACCACTTCATTTATTTTTATCACAGAATAAATATTTATTGAGGTTTCACAAGTGGACTCACAGTCCAGTGGGATAAATGGAAAGAAAACTCACTGCCACCAGTTATAGGGAATCATGGGGGGGGGGGGGGGGGGGCGCCGGGGATGTGGTGGAGTAAAAACAGGGTGGGGTGGGGGGTGGGGAGTCAGGACCAAACTAT
>CAUYPK010144042.1:0-16775 GCA_963574355.1 Loris lydekkerianus
AAGGTGTAGGGCGCTGCCCCAATATTCTGGAGTTTATGGGTAAAAACCCAGCCCCACCCAAAAACTGCCATAAAAAAAAAAAAAAAAAAAAAAAAAAAAAAGCATAGGCAACTAATTTCCATCCATTCATTTACTCGTGCAAACTTTCTTGGATTTATCCTACTGATGTATATCCTATAAATTGTTGCTGAAATATCTCTAGACTATTTTGGAATATTGGAATATTAGATATCTTGGAATTTATCTTGGAATATTAGATACCTCTTATACATTTATATTTTTATAGGAATTTTCTTAGAGCCACTTCTATAATCCAAAGTAGTGATCTTAACCATTAGAAAATTCAGGATTCTCTCTGAGGGAATGTAAAGAATGACAAGAAAATATTTCACAATATTCAGTTGTTTCATTCCCCTGAAAGAAAAATAGGCCAATCCCCTCTGAAAGTGAGAATATGAGTTGGGTAAGTGAGATAGTTTGAGACAGGTGGCCTCGTACTCATAAGGAGGCTATAGAGATGGAATAGATAGATAGATGGATAGAAATATATACATATATATATAGATGTACGTGTGTGTGTGTGTGTGTGTGTGTGTATGCACATACATGTATCTTGTCAATGTAAATGCCAAAGGTTGGTGATATTTTTTTCAATCGTGCCACCAAACTATGAATGATGTGAAAATGTGTGATCCTTGCCGAGTGCACTGCTGAGTTGTTTGCTCCAACCCACAGACAACCAGGTTGATGTATTCTGCTCACACAGAGAAATCTCAAAAAAAATCTACAACACCTCAAAATATCAAATGGAACGCTTAAAATATAAACTTTCCAATGCTTTTCCATTTATGTCTCCCTCTGTCATGTCATCCACTCACTCCAAGAATGTACCCCTGGAAGATTAAATCTCCAAAATAAAGAATTCATTTTCAGAATATGTTTTCTGGGTACATTAGAAACAGCTTTTAGGATTCTATTTTCTGGTTACATGTTATTTTTCCTTATCATCCAACAACTGCAATACTAAGGAAATTTATTGTGTAGCCCAAGGCCTTGGGAGGATGGGAACAATATACTATATGACTATAGATTTGGGGATGCAATTTGCAGCTATCCAAATTATGCTCATTGAGGTGTAGTACACTACTTCAACTCTATGAATTTCGGACAATTAAATGTGCATGCTTCACTGAAAATACCGTGAAAAATCCACACCCTGAACAAGTAGAGAAAAATACATTGATATCTAAATGAAACTATGTATTTCGATAACCACATGTAACTCTTTTATGAAGTTTCTCTTTCAGCTTGCAGGCACAATTATTCTAACCCCATAAGGTCACTTCATTATAGTATAGATAGCCTATATACAACTTTTTTGAAAGTTCTTCCAGTTTATTTTGTATAATAACATTTATTTGTATCTGAGAGGTATAAAGAATGGCTCCTGGAGATGAAGTATCAGAAGAGGTGTTCAGGTCAGTTTCATCTATGGTGTGTATTGCAACAGTACATGTTAAATCTATTAAGAGTGGAATATAAATGTCTTAACACAAAAATTAAGTAAGTGAGGTGAAGGTATGTTAACCATTTTGATGTAAGCATTCAAAATAGTATATAAAATCAGCATGGTACCCCATAAATGCATTAATGTATAGTTACAATTTAATTTAAAAAAAAAAAATGTTAAGAGGAAAAAAAAAAAAAGCCTTTATATGACTTTTTTTTCCCAAGCCATTGACTACCTTGAAGACAAAGATTTGTCTTTGTTATTTTGTTTCCCAAACATATCTTATTGTACAGTAATTTATTAGGCACTCCAAAATATCTGACAAAGGCTAACTGCTGCTTAAAATAATTCTACCTTAGGATCATGAGGACAACTGTCTAAACACTGGATTTGTTAATGAATGGTGAGTTAGTTTCTGTTTTTACTAATTTTATGAGCAATCCCAATTGTGAGTGCTGGAGGAGGATCAGAAAGTTAAAGAGTGGAATGGGAACTTGTCATTAAATAGAAACAGGAGGATGGAGGAGAGGTGAGTCAAGGTCAAAGGTTGGAACACAAGAGATGCCTTGTAGCAGGATGGAGGGGTATGATGTACCCATAGGGCTTGGTGAGGGCTAAGTAACAGGGTAAAGATGAGGGAAATACCCTCTGTTGAGTGAACTTGTCCACTTTGGGCCGTGGCTCTAGTCACATTAGATTCCTTGTTCCAGCTCATGTACTGAAGCTGGTTTGCCAGAATGATGGCAGCCCCCATCTCTCTTTCTAATAAATGTTTTCTCTACTTATATCAACTAGAACTGGTTCTAGCTAAGAATTTTGCTTGGGGTAGCCATGATGACAGGTTTTTAAGCACAACCAAACTGCTTCGATTCTCAAACCTGAGGTTCGCTATAGGAATTATTCATAAGAAATGAATGCATTTTGTTGATTTATGGTGGTGTGATAGATTATGCCTAGCAAAATATATTTCAGCTCATTTGTAAATAGAGTATGTTGTGTAAATATATGTCTGGGTAAAAGAATGAATATCTGAATTGCCAGAGGCAAAACAGAACAGCCTTCACAGCTGAGTCTTCCTCAAATTCTGGCATAACCCACCCCACATAGTATCGAAAGCAATGTGGAAATATTGAAGGGTTTTTTAGACAAGGAAGATTTAGTTTTCTAATTAACTAAATCCAGTTAATCTACATGCTCTTGACCAATAAGAGACGATCGGCTCTACTTGCCAGACTGAATTGTCATTCTATTTATTTATTTTTTTTCTGATGAAAACGAGACTTCAGGTCTGTGTTATGTAGAAACCTATTAAGACTTGTAAGAATAATGGTTCTTTCTTTGTCAGAAAGCAATTTTAACTTATATGTAATATACTTGTTCTTAAAATTATTTAGGCTGTCGTTACTCCTTCCCATCAAGACTGGCAATATTGACAGATTGGTAAAAGGACTTTACTTTGCTTGTAGACTCTCAAGTGACCTTAATATGATTTCACATCCATCGAAGGTTTGATTTTGACAAATTTTTAACCACAATTCTCTGACTTATTATTGGATGTTTCTACTTGGATATTTTCAAAGCAGGTGGAATCAAAAATCATTCACATCAACCTAATTCTCCCAGCAGTATAACAAATCCTTCTGATTTCCTAGTCTCTCCTTACAGTGCCATAATTTTCTGTTACTTAGGCTTAGAACACTGAAAATGCATTAGACATATTTCTCTTCTTTGCCCTTGTTTCCTAATCAATAAATCCTCCTTGTACAATCTGCCTCTCACCAAAATCCATAGTGATAATTCTGCTCTAGCAAGTTCACTGTGAAATGTTTCCCAAACTTTTCTTTGGCCATTCATGGTTCTTGTTTAACTGGATTTAAGTATTCCCTAGAATGAAATGAATTCTTTAGTGCTTTTAATCACTTCCTTACTTTTCATTCACACCAGATTTTATAATCTGTCAGAAAAACACCTTCTTTATACCTCTGGACTGAAACAGTGTTTTGCCTTCTGGCTGTTTAACTACTTGCATCACTTCTTTTGTGCAAACCCATGTCAATGACTCGCTCTACATTCTTGTACATTTATCAGGAGACAGTTTTCCATGGTATCTCTGCGCATTTTGGATTGGGTGCGGTTCCAGAATATCTTCTCAAGGATATCTATATAGAAAAATGCCTTATAAGATAGAGAGACACTTTAGTTGGGGGTTGGGGGGAGGGAGAGATTTATTCCCTCACCAGTATAACAGTATAATATCCTCTATCAAGGCAAAGGTGAAGTGTTTTTGCAGGCTGGCCTTTAGAGATTTGGGACTTATCAAACTTAGAGTTACTCATTTGTGACAAAAATCCACTCAGCATGATGCATCCATCTCGGCCACTCTGGATCACACCATCCCCCCAAAAAGGAACTGATGTGAAGCTATGTCTCATGCTGCCTATTGTGAAGTGAATATTAGTGACCTTTGTTTCTGGTGTAGGAGCCGTGTGTTTTCTGCCAGCATCTAGGAAACTCTGGCAGGCCGTGGTTACCGGTTTAGAAAGAGAGTAAAATCTTAGATCCTTCTCAATTTGGGGGCACCATTTACAATGAGAATCATTATGTCATGTAGTTGAAACATAGTCCTATTTTGTAATTCTTTGTGCGGATTTATTAGTCAAATGAATTTAAACTGCTCAAAGTAGCAAATATATGAATAACCTAGGAGACAGTTTAGGAATTCAAGTTATTTTTTTCTTTTTATTGTTGGGGATTCATTGAGAGTACAAAGAACCAGGTTACACTGATTGCATGTTAGGTAAAGTCCCTCTTATAATCGTGTCCCGTTCCCAAGAGGTATTTTTTTTTTCTTTCTTTCTTTCTTTTTTTTTTTTTTGTTATTCTTTTGTTCATTTCCCTGAAACATCTGTGAAAACAGGTTCTTGTCTTACTTATCAATTTAAGCCTCATGCCTGAAAAACTTCCAGGAAAATAAAAAATATAATGAATGAAAGATCAGAAACCCTAAGTTTCTAAACTTGTCTGGGGAAAGTCCTAACTTTTCCAGATTACATTAAAACATAAAACCACAAATAGAGATTTTGCAGAAGACTCAATTTGAGTAATAGGATATCTTATATGGAATATACAATGGCTTCAGCTCCAGGAAATGGGTAAGATTTGTTATTACCAAGAGGCTTCTTTTTGTGGGGGGGGAATTAAGTTAGAAATTGTATTCATGAGGACAAAATGCAATAGAATTGCATGCATCTGTATCATAGAAACAGCCCATAATTCTCCAGTATCCATTCTGTCTTAATAGGAAATCTTTTAGTATTTAACTATGCACATCATCTTTTAGAACACAAATTTCATTATCCAGCATACCTTGTAACTTGGTGTGCTTGTTACTAAGTGGAAAATGATGCGATTGCATTTGGATTGTATGACATCCAAAAAGTTTTGTTAGGCACTTGGCGAGATGTGAGCAGGGCAGATGATAGATACAGTTAGACCTTTTGGGATTAGGTTGAGTCAGGTTGACCTGGGTTGTTATGTGAATGAGGCTGATTAAGACCTTGTAGATGGGTTGCGATCAAGATGCTGTAGGTAGGTTATCTTTAAGACCTCGCAGGTGAGTTGTTTTGAGAAGAAAAAGTTAATTAAGACCCTGAGAAACATCCAGAGAGCAGATGATACTCCTCAAAGTTGTGTAAAAAAACCTTCAACATTGCACTTTCCATAGAGCCTGCACTTGCCATGCGAGTCATTAGTCTTTTTTTTTTTTCTTGCTAAACCTTTACTCCTTCTTTCTAATTATTTCCAGCAACTACCTTGAGCCACCTTGCTGCTCTAACAGTGTCCTGAAAAATCATATCTGTCCTTATTTGCTTCCTCTTGCATTGTTTGCTTGAATACTTTAGCTAAGACAAATAATGGGACTGTGTGATTTTGGATTATACAAGTGACCTTTGAACAATATGGGGTTAGGAGGGGCTATCTCTGTGCAACTGAAAACCTGCATTTAACTTATGATCCCTATAAAACTTACTTACAAGTAACCCTCCTTGATAAGCATAAACAGTTGATAAACACACAGTTTATATGTTGTATGCATTATAATACTACATTGTTACAACAAAGTTTAAGCTAGAAAAAATATTTTAAAAATCAGAAGGAAGAGAAAATACATTTGCTGTTCAATAAGTGGAAGTGGGTCATCATAAAGGAATGCATTTCATCGTCTTCGGGTTCAGACAGCTAAGGAGGAAGACAAAGAGGAGGGGCTGGTTTTGCATTCTGGGGGCCAGCTGAGGTAGCAGAGGTAGAGGAAGCAGAAGGGAATACAGGAGAGGCTGTGTTTGCGTTTTCATTTCTCTAAAATGGTTTCAGTAGGGTACCCATCCTCTTTCCACCACTTCCTTTAGTTTTAGTGCCCTTGTGATGGAAGAGTTTGTGTTGTGGAAGAAGACAACAGCAGACTTGAATGACGAGAACACTTCTGGCAGGTTGCACGACATCAATTTCTTCCTGGCACTGCTTCTTTCACGTTTTCTTCTTCATCTGAACTGGTTTTCTTTCCCATCAATTTAATTAATTCCGCCAATGTAGTGTCTGCTGGTTCTTGAATTTCTCCCATTTCCACATCTTGAAACCCTTCACCATCTGCTCATTCTCACTATTTCCACAGTCTTGGTCATGATTTCATTGATTGGCTCTGCTGTAAATTCTGTGAAGTCGTACACAACCTCGACATACCATTTTCTCCAGCAGAAATTTTTTGTTTTGAGCTTAACGACTCTCATGGCACTTTCTATAACATGGTGTCATCCTCCCACCTTTCCATGATATTCTATTGGAGTTCCCTTCCATTGTATTAGGATTCTTTTTCATAGATTACTGTGTGTAATGAGGCTTAAGGGTCCTGATGGACTCCTGATCTACAGGCTGAATTAGAAATACTATTTCTCAGCAGCCAAAAACACTGTCAATATTAAAAGAATCTTAAAAGGCAGCCCCTTACTGGCAAGGTACTTCCTGACTTTAGAAAGGAAGCATCAAGGCAACCAACCCTGGAAAGAAGGTCCTGGGCCTTTTTTCTTCAGGCCTTCTTGCTGTACTACCAAAATCCTGACAGCTGCTGTTTATCTGTTTCATCCAAGGCTTAGGAATTAGCAGCTTTATAGTTAAGGTCAATTTTTAATTACAAATTCGACTACATTTGCACAACAGTAAATTTAGCATTTTCCTGCTACTTTAAGTCCTAGTGCCCACTTCTCATCCTACATAGTAAATGTCTTCGGAGGGTTTGTATTTTCCCCCAGAATAAGGCAATTTTATATGCATTGAAACCCTATTCAGGCAGATATCCTGTCCTATAATTTTCTTAATGGCATCTAGGAAATCATCTACTGCTTCCTACTTGGCAGAAGCTGCTTTTCCCGTTATCTTGACATTTTTTTTTTTTTAAGCCAAACCTCTTTCTGAAACTATCAAACCATCCTTTGCTGGCATTGAATTACCCAATTTTAGAGTTTTAATTTTCCTTTCGCTTTAAGTTTTCATACCGTGACTTCACCTTTTCTCCAATGATATTAGCGGCTTAGATAGTCCTCTTTTTAGAAATTGTGCACTCACATCAATATGGCATTTTCAATACAAGACAAGAAGCATTTCATAAAAAGTGGAAGCTTTTTGTACCTGCATACGTAGCTATAGTGATGTCTTCGTGACTTTTCTTTTTGTATAATGGTCCTACAACTGGATCGATTTATCCTGAAATGGCAGGCAACTTAATCTGTGGTGCATTCAGAACAAAGCAATGTTTTTTAGTCCTTCATGACTTTTCTCTGCTTCTTGGGGCATTTCCTGCATCACTTGTGACACTTTCTACCATCGTGGTATGCAAGGTTTAGAGTACTGCACTAACTAAACACAATTAAAAGTACACAAGAAATGCAAGAGATTATTTTTTAAAGCAAAATGCTGTTTACTCGAGAGATGAATTACTCATTCAGGGAAGATTAGCATTGAAAGGCATTTTAAGTAGTTACTTGCAACATGTGAGCTTGCCACAAGGCAACAGGAGGTGGCTATGAAGTTATTTCAGTAGTACAGTGGGCACTGTAGTTAATTTTATGCAGTTAAGATTTTCTACTCCATTTTCGGTTTGTTTATGTTTCTCTAGACTGCAAATGGTGCCGTGTATAGTCTGTTACGTGTTTGTGTGTATAAGATTTGATAAATTTTAAACTTTTTATAATGTATGTGTAGATTTCATTATAGCAAATGGTAAAATAGACGATTATGTATATTTTATGCATTTATGACATATCTTTTTTTTTCTTTTTTCATTATTTCTAGACTATGTGGTTCATTTGTGAGTTTTTCAAATTGTTGGAAACCACCTTCCAATTTTTCCTATATACAGTGTGTCCTATACAATTGTACATGACCTTTATGGACAGCTTATATTTATTGGGGAAAAAGCACTCCCATATATGTGGACCTGCACAGTTCAAGTTTGTATTACTCCTCTACTAATTGTATGTTATTTCTGTGCCTCAGTAAACTTCATCTATAATATCGGAACAATTTCGGGATTGTTTTGGGTATTAGACAAGATATAAATGATGCTGTTTACTATGTTAATGACACATAGGAAATACTAATAACATATTTGTTATTACTATATTTGAAGTTATATGTTTTAAGGTAGTAAACAGAAAGTTTCTGACCTTCTAAGAACTGCAACATTAGCTCTTGATTTTTTTCTTCTGTATTAAATTTCTATGAATAAGAAAAAAGCTTCCATTTTGTTTAACCTATTATTAGTAGTCACTGTTAGTTTGAATTTTTTGTTTTGTTTTATTTGTTCTTCTTGGTCATTCTTAATTTAGCTCTATGTAAATTGATTAAGTTGGTCAATGTAACTTTAAGAATGATTATTAGGAAAACAAAAATATTCAAAATTTGAAACTTATAACAATGATCATAAACTATTCAGCATTTTCTGTATGGAGTTATTTAAAACCACAAGAATACACTAATTTTATAAGTTAAATCCTTTTTCATGTGAGAGTTTTGACATTGAGGGCTTGAAAGATAAAAATAGCCCCATATAGTGAGCAAATCAAAGACAAGGAGTTCATGGGTATCACCATAGTTCGACCTTGGCCCCTAACCGACTGGTGTTTAACTATATTTCAGAGAGGTAGAATGTGATCAGAACAGCTTTTATGAATGTAGACTCAAGGAGGAAACAAAGCCATCTCTGCAAAAACAAAAACAAAAACCAAACTGGCTTCTCCTGTCTACAGCTGATTGCCTGGAGCAGCGATTAGTGTTGTTGTTGGGCATCTTTGGTGAGATGTGTTGTCACATTGTAAGTTACTGTCCTGCAAGTCATCTGAACTGTTGAGTTTTCTTAGTGGATGGTGGTGCTTGTATTCCATGGCAACCCACTGGAGTAAATCTTCTTTCCTGTGGCTCTTTTCTCGTTTACTGAAATGATGCCCAGATTTAGTTTCCTGTAAATAGATCATTTTCACACATGAAAAAGGAAACAGGGAGAGGATGTTGTGACCACTTTGTTTCTTTTCTTTTTTTTTTTTTTCTCTTCAGAATCTGCAATTATCAAAAAATTCTGTGACCAGAATTATCAAAAAATTCTCATATATACTATGAGAATAGTATATTCTATATATATATATATTCTCATAGTATATACTGCCCTATTTTAAACTGATAAAAAGAAAAGAATACAAATTTCATTCCTTAAGTGCTTAGATATATATAGTTATATATGTGTACATATATACACATTTTATTATTTATATTCATATATTAATTATATTATTTATATACATATGTATTCTGGTTCAACATTAAGTATACAAGAGAAGGCAAAACGTGATGAATTTTTAAAAGAAAAATTATTCAGAAGACAATCAACCAATGTACTTTAAGGACCTGATTCCTTGTAATTCAGCAGCACAACATGTATGTGAGTGTTTTTCCTTTGGCCCCACTTGCCTGCATGCTGCTCTCAAGGACATGGAGGACAGCTGGTATCCAGGACTGCTCTGCAGAGAGTGCCGAAAAAGAGTCTCACAGCTTCGAGAGACTTCAAATAAATGTGAGAGGCAGACTCCTCTTTCCCAGAGAGATCTATTTGGAAAATAAATTATTTATCTTTGATAATTCAATATTCCATTTCCTTCTGGTGCCCTTTAGGAGGTGAGAGGCAGAAAAAGCTGAAGCAGTTAACTTGTAAGAACTTAACTTGTGTCACCATGCACAGTGATGTCTGGGAGCTTAGGTTAGAGACGCTGCTCAGTAAGGGACAAGAAATATATATATTTTCACACTACTGTGTGAGAGTAGAAGCCATGAAAGGGTGGGTATTGGTAAACCTTAAATGATGATATTCAACCTGAGCAGAACACTGTAGTATTGTAAAAGGGACAGAATTACTAATGCAAAGAAAAATCTCCAATTTATTCACTTTTTTATTCATGAATCAAATTTCCATTGACCTTAAATGCCTTTTGTACCCTGGGCCTGTGATTTGTAAAATATTTTGATTGTATTTTTGATATGGGAGATTTTTACTAGACAACATGAACTTACAAACTGAGTCATAATTGGAAAAATGTATGTGTAGAAAAATAATTGCAATAGTTTCCACCTCTGAAGACTTCAAAACCTTACATTATTTTCTATTAGTGACTTCTGGCTTTGAGTGAGACAGAATGAATGAGAGAAAACTGGTTACACAATGTTTTATAGGAAGGACAGTAAGGAAACTTCAAGTTGTTAGTCAGAATATATTCTCTGAAGCTAGAGAATGGAAGAGGCAAATTTGCCCTACCCCACGGCTTTGCATTTGAAATACCAGCTTAAAGTGAACAGTAGCTTCTCTGCAGAAGACAGGCACATGGCCTATAGACACATGAAAAAATTCTCGTCATCTTTAATCATCAGAGAAATGCAAATCAAAACCACCTTGAGATATCATCTAGCTCCAGTAAGATTAGCCCACATAACAAAATCCTAAAACTACAGATGTTGGTGTGGATGTGGAGAGAAAGAAACACTTCTGCACCACTGATGAGAATGCAAATGAATATGTCCCTTTTGGAACAATGTTTGGAGAACACTTAGGGAACTACAAGTAGACCTGCTGTTTGATCCCACAATTCCTCTACTAGGTATATATCCAGATGACCAAAAATCACTTTACAACAAAGACATTTGCACAAGAATGTTTATTGCAGTCCAATTCATAATTGCCAAGTCATAGAAACAGCCCAAGTGCCCACTGACCCAGGAATGGATTAACAAATTGTGGGATGTATATACCAGAGAAGACTATGCAGCCATAAAAAGATGGAGAGTTTACCTCTTTTATGTTCACATGGATGGAGCTAGATCATATTCTTCTTAGTAAAATATCTCAAGAATGGGAAAAAAAAATGCTCAATGTACTCAATACTATTATGAAATCAATATATAATCACCCTCACTGTCATATAAAAGGTAAATCACAATTATAGCCCAGAAAGAAGGAGAGAAGGGGGGGGCAGGACCTCACCTACTGTGAGTATTACAAGTGTACATGTCAAATATATTAGCAGTAGAGTATATATGTCTTAACACAACAATTAAAGAAGTGAGATGAATGATACGTTAATTAGTTTGATGTAAACATTCCACGTTGTACATAAAATCAGCACATTGTACCCCATAAATACAGTAATGTACACAGTTATGATCTAATAAAAAATAAATTGAACTTCAGAAAAACAGTAAATATAATAAGGCGTATATTCTTTCACAACTCCTCTTTATTACTTCTTATATTTTAAAAATACATGTACAATAATTAGTAGGATTCTATAACTTGGGCATTTTTAGTGAATAGAAAGAAAAAGGAATTGATTCACTTGCTTAATTTTGCCTACTTTCTCTATCTTCTCATTTTTCTCCTATCCTCACCCTCAGTTCCTTAATTACCAACATATCACTAGTGTCAGCTAAGAGAAAAAATAATTCAAAGATTTATTTTATGATGTTTGTTGCCAAATTATCTAAAATGAATGAATCTAAAATAAAGATTTCTAATATGGGAAAAGAAAGATTTCTAATCTTTCTAAAATGACTCTAAAATAAAGATTTCTAATATGGGAAAAATAAAGATTTCTAATATGGGAGGGGAGGGGAGGAGGGAGGATGGGCAGAGGGAGGGTGATTGGTGGGACCACACCTATGGTGCATCTTAAAAGGGTACATGCGAAACTTACTAAATGTAGAATCTAAATGTCTTAACACAATAACTAAGAAAATGCCAGGAAGGCTATGTTAACCAGTGTGATGAAAATATTTCAAATTGTATATAAAACCAGTGCATGGTGCCCCATGATTGCATTAATGTACACCGCTATGATTTAATTAAAAAAAAAAAAAAGAAAGAAAAAGTTGCTTATTTCTTAAAGTTAAAAAATTTTTAAGAAGAAAAGAACACAATCCTGTCTGCTCTCTAGATTTAGTGTCCTTCCTTCTCCTCAATAAATTTCATTCTATTATCCCTTCATAACAATGATGGAATCCTGTTTTTCCTGCCTTATTTCTCCTATAAAGCTTTTGTTGCTGGACTATCTAAGGACAATGTTTGTGATATTCGTAACAGAGAAAAGAAAGCTTCCATCTGAAGTTGTGTGAAGAAAAATGAAGTCAAGCCACAGATTTTCTCCCTGTACTTACACTGCACCTGTTCTGAGGTGTTTGTTACAACCATTTTGGGTAGGTTTCAGAGTAAAACCCACTGATGTAGTAAATGTATTTAATTCAAGCACGTTTATATAATTTTCTACATCTAAATATTGAAAACTACTTTTAGAATTCAATGACTTAATAAAGCAATTAGTTTAGACTTCCTGTTGCTCACATTTGTATATTTAGTTCTGAACTAAATGATGAGTAAGCTATTTCAGATGTTTTAATGGCTCTGGTATTAGAGGAAGTAAAGGCTCTGGTGGTCTCCTCACTCCAGCTTGCTGTGTTTTAAATAGGATTTTCTAAGAATCTTAAAAATAAGCATACCTTTTTCTTTTTTAAGAAAGATTTTTTTAATTTTCTAGGAAAATCATTTTTTACATCACAAAGAGAAAACTCTTTGTTTTAAATCTATTTAATTGAAGGTTCTCTCCTCCCCTCAGCTGTCAGCACGATACACACCGCACCTTCAGTTTGGGTGAACATTCTCTTAGCTCTCCCAAAGGTTGTAAAGAGCTATTTTCCCCTTGAGAGACTGGGTCTACTTGCAAGAGAAATTTCTAGATCAAAAGTAAGTGTGTACAGAGCAATGTTGATCGTGACAAACTTTACCTCTTTTTTCACAATTGCTAACAACACCCCCCCCCCCGAAAAATATCCCTAGAAGTGTTAAGATAGCACCTCTTTTTTCATCTTCTTGATGTCTGGACAAAATTTAGACACATCTCTTTCCACACAGTCTTTATCACATGTGTATTCTAGTGTATTCCAGTTAATTTGACATCTATGTGAGTATTGGTGATCAGGGAAGGGGCGCTAAAAAAAATCCAATTCTTATGAGGGGATCAAAGTCAAAACTGACATAGATGAGGGGGTTACTTACTATACGGTTAATTTTATATTGTTTTTGAAGATCACATTACAATGAGTTAAATACCTTCAAAATAGTGAAAATATGTGTGATTTGGCATGTGGTAAGTGGGTTACAACAAATATTTGTTGAATGGACAAATGAGATGTAAACCAACATAGTCACAGAAGTCATCCACAGATAACACAAAAAAGAAAGGAAGCAAGTGGGAGGTGCGGGGGGGGGCAGTTTCACTCTCTCTAGCCTACTAGCAAGCCAAACTCTATTGGCCAAATCGCCCTTTACTCAATGTTTGTTATACCCTCCCTTATAGCTAATTTTATCCACTTGTCTATTCTCATTGTCACTACTTCACCACTTCCCATTTATAACTTTTTTTTTTTAATTGTAAGGCAGTCTTACCATAAATCCCAACCCTGCATAAAGTGGCCACAGGATAGAAAGAAGTAGGGAAAGGGCCTAGGATACCACAAGCAGACCTGGAGTTTCTTTACTTTCACATAAGGACTCAGAGGATAACCTGGTATTCTGGTCACTGCAGGTGCAGTGCCCTGAAGAAAGCAATGAGAGGTTCCCAGTTGGGGGCTATCCTAGTCCATGAGTGCTTCTGCAAGCAAAATACCTAACAGTATAATTTATAAAAACTAGAAATGTATTTTCTTACAGTTCTGGAGGCTGGGAAGTCCAAGACCACAATGCCAGAAGGTTCAGTTTCTTGATAAGGAATGGATCCTCTGGAGGGAAAAACACTGTGTCTCCACACAGCAAAACGCAGAAAGGCAAACTAGCCGAATGTAGTGTAAGGCCTTAATACCCTTCATGTGCGGAGGAGCTCTCATTACCTAATCACCTCCTAAAGACTCTACTCCTTAGTAGTACCATATTGGCAACACCTGGGTTTTGGAGGACACACCTTCAAACCATAGCATAGGCCAAGTGGGAGCAGGGAAAGGCAGTGGGAAGGAGCCCTGTGGCTGAGGACCAACCCAGCCAGCAGCACCAGCACCAGGGGAGAAACATAATCTCAACAGAGCCAGCAGGGCAGAGGTAGCATGAACCTGCCAAGCAAGAGAAGACCCCCACCCCCACCCTGAGTGTGGGCAGCGGGGTCCTCGGGGTGCCTCCCTGATGCTATGAGTAAAATAAAAATACGATGGGTTGAGTAAAGACCCTGCTGCACCCAGACTCAGCAGGAAAGGCAGAAGGAAAAGGAGAGACACCCTGCAGTGGGAGTATGTGACTCACAAGAGTCAGGTCATTGGGACAAAACTGAGGAAACTGGAAGGACTGTTGCCTTCAAAGACCGAGATTAATCACATGTGGCACTCAAAATGGGGCTCCAGAACAAATTGAGCTCACCCAGAGAAAAGGAGTTATGTGTCTGCATACCTGAGTCATGTCTATGAGTTCTAAAGCTGCTGCTTTGAACATGAAGAGACCAGAATCTGAAGAATTCTATGTTTAGCATCTTCCCCTGCCGTACAGAGTCCCCAGAGACTGAGCAGTAAAAGCGGAAGTGACCAACAATATCCCCTCCTCACGTGATAAACAGATGCCGTACAATTCCCTAATGTTAGAGAAGGGACATTAAGATGCAGAAAAACAGTAAAGATGAGCTTAACTAAAAGTATGCTGCTAAACGTCACTTTATCAGCCACAGAAATAAAAATCTAAATTTGTCTTTTCAGGGAGCACCAATGTAGGGAAGGAGTAGGAAGCAGACATGGGGGCCTGAGGACTTGGTTGATAAAAGTTCAAGGAAAGAATACAGTAAAATCTTCCATCGGAGCGTACCTGAAATTGCTGTTTTGAATTCCGAGTTTTACATGTCTTTTATTAAATAATGAGCTCTTTCCCAGATAATTAAGTTTTAATCATTCAAGAGTTATTTGCTGAGAACCTAATTCTGATCAATTCAAAGTATTCTGGTTAAGTATTTACTGAGAATTAGCTGTGGGGCAGCCATTGTGCTGTGTGTAAAGGAGTGAGCTTGACCTACAGTCACAACCCTCAGAGACCTGCGGTGGGGGAGTGCGACCAGTATAGTCACCACCCACCATGGACTTGAGTGGCCCAGGTGGAAGGCAGGCTTTAAAGAAGCTGTGACTGTTGTGCCGTGTTACAAAACAAAGTACAAGGTGCAATGAGAATCCCGAAAAACAGCATCAAATCTGAACTAGCCCTATGTGCGCTTCATAGGTTTTTATTTACAGAAGGTAGACACAAATTATTTTGATTGAGGTTTAAAGTATGACATTTTTGAAAGGAAAAAATCAGAGAACTGAAGTAATTTATAAGAATTATAGTCCATTAAGATTTGAACACTCACTGAGCCCAAACCCTTATTCAATATTTAATTACCCCACTAGTACTATTTCCTGGATATTCATATTTTATGTCCCACGAATCACTGTTTAAAATAAACTGGGGGAAATAGAATTATTATATTCTTGAAACCTAAGATCACTTTAAAAAAAGTGTGAACTATACAAAATTTACTTCATACATCATATATCATAGCAGAATTTGTATTGTTAAGTTTTTGTTTATAACAAGGCACAGAGACTGCAACACTGACTGTGCTAATTTTAGAGTGAATTCATTGGAAATCCCATAAATCTATTTTTAAAACGCTAAAATCTATCTAGTCTGGAACTCTTAAGTTACAGAATTTGGCAACATAATGGTCATTTAATTTACTGGAAATACAAAAAAGAAATAACTTAGAAATAATAATAACCAGAAGTATTAAAGTTTGACTATTTTAGTTTTACCAAAAAATACAGTACATATAAGATTATTGATAAAGACTCAGCACCTATAGCTCAGAGGCTAAGGCACTGGCCACATACACCGGAGCTAGTGGGTTCAAATCCAGCGTGGGCCTGCCAAACAACAATGATAACTATAACCAAAAAATAGTTGGGCATTGTGGTGGGTACCTGCAATTCCAGCTACTTGGGAGGTGGAGGCAAGAGAATCGCTTAAGCCCAAGAGTTTGAGGTTGCTGTGAGCTGTGATGCCACAGCACTCTACCCAGGGTGACAGCTTAAGACTCTGTCTCAAACAAACAAATAAACAAAAGATTATTGATAAAATTATTCTCTCTCACTTGCATTCTGATAGCTTTACTTAAAAAGGGAGAAAGAGATGAGGTTGTGAATAACAAACTTGCCGTGGCTCTGGCGAATGAGCTGGTGAATGTGTCAGACATGAGAATACTAAACACATCCTGGGTGAAATATTGAGGGCCTCTGTCCCAACTCCTGCTGACATGTTGGCCTCCCTGCCAAGGACTCTACCTTCTTGTCCTTAAATTTTCTGGGAGCAGAAGACTTACCTATCATGAGTCTTATTTTCACAAATACTCTTGTTCTACAAGAGTAAAAGTTTAACAAACCAGGCTATCCCCAAGGAATAAGGAGACACTTGCAGAATGAATTCTTAACATCTAATGTGAGTGATGAGAAATAGCAATTCCATACTATGCAGCCTTAAAGAAAGATGGAGACTTTACCTCTTTCATGTTTACATGGATGGAGCTGGAACATATTCTTCTTAACAAAGTATCCCAGGAATAGAAGAAAAAGTATCCAATGTACTCAGCCCTACTATGAAGCTAAATTATAGCTTTCACAT
>CAUYPK010144043.1:0-43820 GCA_963574355.1 Loris lydekkerianus
CCCTCCTCAGAAGCAGCATAACAAAATCCAAACTTGGCAAAGAGCCACAGTATACAAAATAATGATAAGAGGCAAAGAGCCGAAATTCATTTTGGCCGGGAGCCGCATGCGGCTCTAGCCGCGTGTTCGCCACCCCTGAAAAAGGGTTACTAGGGTATTAATGTACTAGTTGTGTGCACATGGGGAAGTTACTTCACCTCTCCAGACTTCAATTTCCTCACCTGTAAAGTGGGGATATGGATAGTAGCTAGCTCATAGGGTCGCTAAGAGGACAGTGACTTCCAAATAATATGTATGGGCAAGTTTTTGTTAAATAAGAAAATGAAAGGTATAAAAAAGTATACTGTGCAAAGTCTCTCCCATCCATTGTTTCTAACTACCCACCCTGTTTCCTTTTCCCAGAGGGTATCTTTCCAAATACATTTTATTCCCAAGCACAGGATTTTTTGAGTATGTGAGCACACATATTTTTAAAGATAGATGGTGTTTACATGTTGCTCTGCACTTTGCTTCTTCTGCATAACAAAGTATCTTGGGGCTGTTTTTCTTCTAGGACATATTGACCCTTCTCTTTCTTCTTAGTGGCTACAGAGTATTCAATTATAGGGATGTACTAGAATATATATTTATTATCTTCACCCCAATTGAAGGCTCTTTGATGTCAAAGACTATGCCTTATGACTTTCTGTATCATTCTCCTTGATTATTAACTGACTTTCAAAATCCTTTTTTAATTTGTTTACTTGCTCAACAAATATTTAAGCATCGATTACACACCAGGTAGGATATGGAAAGTACTGTGAATGCTGAGACGAGTAACATTAGTCCTTGCTCTCTGGTGATGCAAAGTCTGGTGTGAAAGTAGCTATGCTGGACTTACAGCAAGGTGACAGTGACCATAATGAAGGTACAGAAGACAGTCTCCAGGATCATAGGCAGGAAGAGTAGTAGTATGCTTCTCTGAGAAGTCAGGGAAGGCTTATTGCAGGAGACCTTAACCACGAGGCAAATCTGAGTGGAAGAAAGTCCTCCACAGGCAATGGAAATGGAACGTGTGGACTGTGTGGGAAAGTAGGAAGACTACGTTATTTGGAGGCAACTACAAATGCTTTATACCTCACTGGAGTACAAGTACAAGAGCAAGGAGGAAAAGAGATTAGCAAGGGAAGAGGGAGGCTTGTGGGTTGGACAAACCCTTTGGACTTTCATGGGTAGGAAGTGGATGAAGGTGAGTTGACCTTTCTTTTGTCTATGTAATTAAAACAAAACAATTACCATTTACCAGGATTTAATAAAAGAAGGTATTCAACACAAGTAGAAAGAAAATAATATTTAAACAAAAGGCTGATATTTTATTTTGTAGGAAACTCACAAAATCATCATATTTATGGGAAACTCACAAAATACACTGTCATTATTTTTCTAACCTTTCCATGGATGAGGATCATCCAGCTTTAGTTTCCCCAGCATTTGGAAACCAATGCTGTCATTGATGGGGAAGAAACTGAAAGACAGGATTTTATTTAGTTTTTTTTTTAATATTTTTTTATTACTGTATATACTTGAGTATATACAGTAAATCATAGCTGTGTACATTGATATGATCGTGGGGCATCAAACACTAGCTTCATAGACCGTTTGACACATTTTCATCATACTGGTTAACATAGCCTTCCTGGCGTTTTTCTTTAGAATTTAGGTAGGTAGTTAGGAACATCTCTCCTAGGGAAGGAAGACAAGAGCAGAGCCCCCATGCCCCCATCTTGGTGCCGTCCACCAAGTAATTGCTCACACCTGGGGAGGAGGGAAATTACCCTACCAATCTACCAATCAGAAGTTCGTGTGCCAACTGCAACCTGTTTCAGCCTAAAGGACACATACAATAGAGTCTTGAAGGTGACCTAGAACAGCCTTGAGACTAATTACCAAACGGTCCACAATGCCCCACCGTGGGCTCTCAGAGAGACCCATGGGAGGTCTGCATGTGCCGTCAGATTCTAGTTCCAGGGTGACCTCTGAATCATAAGGAAGGTACAACCAGGAGATATAAAAAAGGACACCCAGGGCAGCACCTGTGGCTCAGTGAGTAGGGCGCTGGGCCCATATACCAAGGGTGGTAGGTTCAAACCCAGTCCCGGCCAAACTGCAACAAAAAAATAGCCAGGTGTTGTGGCAGGTGCCTGTGGTCCCAGCTACTTAGAAGACTGAGGCAGGAGAATTTCTAAGCCCAAGAGCTGGAGGTTTCTGTGAGTTGTAATGCCACTGCACTCTACTGAGCGTGACAAAGTGAGACTCTGTTTCTTAAAAAAAAAAAAAATAAATAAAAAAAAAAAGACCCCCAGCCATATTCAAAGCCTCTTTAGCGTCTTTGCCTATTTCCCATGCCAATGGTGTCCATCTGCTGTCTAAGGCAAAGGTACCTTGCTTTATAAACTTTCTTACTCTTTAAATCCATCTTTCTCTTCCTCAATAAACTTTGGTTCATGTTTGCCTTACTTAAGGGTATTTAGTCATTTTTTGACCAAGAGCACTAAGGATCCAGGCAGCTGCTGAAACCCTGGTATTTTAGGACACAGGAAAGCTATCCTGAAAACCAACAGTCGCAGGTGGTGGCAACTGCATTTAGTAAGAGCTCTCCAGCCGCAGTGTAGGGGATGGACCTGAGTGATAAGGAGTCTTCAGACTGTTGGCTGGCCCAGCTTTTCCATGGTTGGCTCAACTTCTTTTCTTCCATCAGAAGAACTATAACAATCTTCTGGAAGGTTCCCTTGCAACTTCATGTCCTTGTGCTTGTAGTTGAATAAAAGGAACCTCACAGAGAGAGAAGGGTGGTGACACCTGAGTGAGGGGTCTACCTAGCATCTTTAGCAGACTAAAGCAACTCCCAGACTCTCACCTGAGTTGGTTCAGCGTTCAGTTGGTGAGCACTGATGAACAGCACACCCACCTGGACTGGGATGAGGCAGGGTGCTGGGAGGCAAGGGAGAGCTGACGGGAAAAACACAGAGGCAGGAGGGGCACCGTTTACTCACAGGCACCTCCTGCCTTACTCCTCAGCTAGTGTGGTTGGAAGGGGACGGATGGGGCCAAGAAGCACAGAATACAAGCTAGGAGTATCACCACTCTCTCATTTATGCTCTCAAAAACTACACAAGAAAGGCTTGATAGCCTTAATTTGATAAATAAAGGGTCAGAGAAGAAGGTCACAAAGCCTTCTTGTGACTGACACTGGATTTAAACCCTGGTCCACCTGATTCAAAACTCAAGTTCCAACTCTCCACTCACATTGTGGAGCTTCTGGGCAGCACTGGCAACTTAAAGAGTCCTCATGACAGCAAGAATTTACACTATACTATAGGGTAAGGGTTTCAGTCTGGGGAGGGTGTCTGGAGGGAAATGAGACATAAAAGGATAAAATTAGCCATAGGAAAATACATTCTGAGAGTCAGCAGAGAAAATCAGGTATTGAAGAAGAGCAATATTTTAAAAATGGCCCTTTCCATATAAAGAAACTAATACTGAAGCTGCTCAACAAGGCTGCTCTCCTAAGTCTACATGTAAAGAAATAGGCCTTTGATGGGAAAAATGTAAAAGAGCATCTGCATTCTTTCTTTGGAAGAAAAAAGTATCTGATTTGAGAAAACCTCTCAGAAAGGGCAATGTTATGAGAGGAAGGTCTTTGAGCAAGTTTAATGCCTCTATTTAAATGCTAATGATAACCTATAGCACTGGACTATACAAAAACTAAAGTTTTACAAAGACCATAAAGTTAATTTAAAATGAAACCTTAATTTAAGAAAAGACATTTTATTTCTGAAGAGCAAGAGAACACACGTCATTTTGTAAAAGCAAGGGCGTTTTGATGCACGCTGGTGGCGAGGCAGGTGAGTTAATGGTGGGTGCTGGCCAGCGTCCCCCAGCAGGGGCTAGTTCTGCCAGGAACAGGAGTGCCTCTCAATGTGTGTGCCTTTGGAGCTCAAATTTGCCACCAGTTATACCTGATGGAGGTGGATGCTTCCTGAACTGTTTCCTGTAAGGACCTGTGCTGAGATGAGCTGGTGTTTGGAAGGAAAGCTGGGGACACGAGCCAGGAGGAAGCACAAGAGCCGTGGGGTCACCTGGATTAGAGTAACCAGAAGGACTGTAGTGTGCAGAGAGGAGCTGTTTGTTTCAGTGTTGCTGTATTCCCTCTGGGAACCAATAGTAGGAAGCAGGTAGCTGAAGCCTGGAGTGTTAGGAAAAGATTTGCTCAAAATCAGACTTAAGGCAGCCGAGCCTTGGGAGACCACATACTGTGGGCGTGCAGGAAAACAAACTCGGAGAAAGAAACTCAAACAAAATCAGAAAATACCTGTGTACATCCTTATTACATGCCAGGCCCTTTATAGGTATATTGAGTTAGTTCTTGTGGTGGGGTTGATGACTTGGAAGACGGCAAAAATAGGCTTCTGGGGTGATTTAATGTTCTATATTTTTATCTGGGTTATGGTCACGAGGATGTATTCACTTTGTAAAAGTGTGAGATCGATGCAGTCTACTGCTTGCATGCTATATTTTAATAGAAACACATTACCTTCCTTCCCAACCCATCCCTGCAAGAGAAGGAAAAGAAAAGGGCAGGTAGTGAACCAGGTGCTTGGGCAGATCCTGAGTATGCATTTTAGACTCTGTCTCATCTCCTAACATTAAGATAAAAGCTAATTTTAGGAATCTTGAAAATATGCTAGCTGAAGGAAGCTAGCCACAAATGGCCACATCTTCAATTTACGTGAGATATCCAAAGAGACAAATTCAAAGACAGAAAGTAGATTAGTGGTTTCCAGGATGGGGCTCAGTGTGGGTGGGCTGGTTGGGAACACTGCTAATGGATGCAGGGTTTTTTTTTTATGGGGGGGGGGGTTGTGTGATAAAAATGTTCTAAAATTAGCTGGCCATGATGGCTGTACAATTTTGTGACTTTACTCAAAACCAACAAATCACATACCTTAAAAGGGTTAATGATTATGCCATGTAAATAATACCTCAATAAAGCTGTTATAAAAATGCAAATTTTATGAACTAGAACCCTGGCTTCCTAACTATACAGAAGACATTTATCCACAGCCAATATTGTTGTGAAGATTGATCCATTAATCAGGACATTGGCTGCAGCTCAATGTTCTCCCATGGTAACTGTAGAAAAGATTCTGTAAGCTAATGGATAATGGAAATATTTTTACCAGTACACATTTTCACTAAGTGCCCCTGAAATGTACTAAAGTCATTTCTTGGGCGCCACACTTTTGTAGGTTAAGTGCCCTTCAGCATCTCTGCACTAAATGCCTTTGAACACACTCTATCCCTACATCCTATTCTCAAGAAAAATTTATGACAAGTAATGAATAACCTTTACGAGAAAAATAGGTTAGAACTGGGAACAATTCTTTGTGTATAATTATATAGTGATAGAAATATAATTGAGACAAAGATTCAGTAATGATTGCATTAATGTTCATTATTAAGAAGGACAATAGTTAAGGGGAACAATGGAAATGTAACACTTATTACATGCCAGGCCCTTTATAGGTATACTGATTTAGTTCTTATGACCTGAGGCTCCAAAGGCTAAATACCTGCCTAAGGTCACATGGCTGGTTAACAGCAACACCAGAATTGGCGAATTCCTTTATTTTTTTCTTAACAGGAATGAATTTTGACTACATGGCAAACACTCCCCCAGATGGTTCCAGGAAAACTGCTGAGCCTGGGCTATGAGAAAAGTTTACAACCAAGAAAAGCTCGGGGAGACACCCATTGAGATCATATTTATGAAAGCCGTACAGAAAAGTGCTAAGCAAATATAAGTAGCTGGCAAGAACACACTAATGGGTATTGGATGGGGACAGTAGACGCTGAGCTGCAGATGACTGTGCAGAGTGCATGTGGCACTAACTTGAGCCAAGTTACAGGGAGAGACGAGACGCCTTGCAGTTGTCTGCTCTTTTTACAGAGCTGACCTTCAGATCTCTGTACATGGTAATGAATCACTCTTGACAGTCGAGTTGGGGCTGCTCTAGACAGGCAGGTGTAGGCCGGCATGGCCTGCAATCTTAGCCGATACAGAGTTTAAAGAAAATATAAACTGATCCCTAGTAGGAAAAGTAGAAATTATTCAAAAGGCAGCAAAAATAGACTAAACACTCGGACCTAGTTCTCCACCAACGCTGCAGGGGGTGGCAGGCAGTACAGAGCAGAAGGGATTATTCCGTTTTCTTCACACTGGCGACATTCAGAATTAGAGCCTCATAGTGCCCTGTGCTTTCAAGAATCGAATGAATTCCACAGGTGCTTCACATAGGGTCTAGTGGGGATGGCAGCGAGCGGGATGTGCCTCGTTGTTTCCCTGTGGCCCAGAGAAAATGCTGCTCTCATGACCCTGTGTTATCACTGGAGAAAACAAAATGGGAGGAAGGTGGTGACAAGGACTCCCCTGGCCAAACTTTGAGCCTTCTCCAGTAGGCTTGATATCAGTATATTATAGAAGCTTCTTCTCGCGCAGCAGCAGGGTGGATTAGTGGAGGTTATCCTTAGGTCAGAAGTAAGTGAAGGTTGAACCCACTCTGCATGGACTCCCACGGCGATCTAGTCCCTCCTGCATGCTCCTGCACTGATCAGGCCACTTCTGCTAACCAAGGTTATACTAAACACCCTGCTTCAAATTGGTGCTCCTGTGCTGGTGTTGCAGAGGCTGTGTTAGGGAGTGAGGAAAAAACTGGGAAGAAATAAGTCTGTCCACTTCTACAGAGAGATTGCTCTGGCCGGCCTCCTGCCTCTCTCCCCATGCTTCTTCTCAACAAATACTCCCGATTCACAGCGAGAGGACAGCACTCACCTGGAAACACAGCTCTCCTGAATATAGCTATTACAGTTTAAAACCAAAGAATTCCAAGTCTGTGGTGATGCTGAGAGATGTCACATGCTCCTTACAGGCCAGGAAGGAACTGCTATGTCTAGAGGTCCCTAACTGTCCCACACCAGGTAGCTGGTGGGACAGATTTATACTTCTCTTGAGAATCTGTTTTACTGACAAATATTTCTGATGTTTCCAACATTTTAAACGTGGTGGTGAAACAAACATTGGTTTGTGACCCAAATGTTTTTACAAATGTTTGCTCAGGCTTGGGGTTGTAAATATTTACAAACCATTTGGGCAGGAAAATTGCAGTGATGTACTTCAGCGATAGCTGAGTGAGGGGAAAATATCCCCATACTACTGAATGCAGCCAGGATGTCATTAAGAAAATGCCTATCTGTTCCTTTATATTCCGTGTGACCGTGCCCTCAGGATATAACATCTCTGATGTATCTATTCCGGTCCTGGCCCCATCAGTAGCTAACTAGTGGTCATGATTGTGATACTCAATCCCAGTGTATTTTCGTTTCTATATCTGGAAAAATAATTAGATTAGGCTAGAATAGATGACATCTAAAAACCATCCCAATCCACGAGGGAGCCTGGAGTCAGGGGAAGGGATAGCATCATTAATACTATTTCCATTTTCCAGGAAATGAAATTTAGGCTTGGAAAGAGTATGCCCCAGGTCACACAGCTAATCAATGGCAGGGCTTTGGCTTAAATCTCCGTCTCCTGAGCCCAAAGCTGGAACCTTTCCTCCATACTACACTGGCTCTCGACAATTTATCTGGTGCCCTGGCTTCCTCGGGGCCTCTGTACTAATTGACAGTGTGCCCAGTCATAGATGGTTCCCATTTGTCACGTGTCCTCTTACTTTCCTTTTTTTTCCTAGCATGCATTGTGTCACTCAATCTGCACTGAAAAAAAAAAATGCTTTTGAAAAGAGCATCGAGCACACTGGGAAATGCAGTTGATGCAGCTTTATTTCAGGGCATATTCAATTGAAAGTAATAGAGGCTTTATTGTAATAAAAAGCTTTATTGTGCTTTGTAATGAAGGCACAAAGCACTTAGATGAAATCATATTCTTTTAAACTAATCTGCTTTATAGTTGATAGCAGAGATGCAAATACAAGAAAATTCAAAATGATTTCTACAAAATGATTTACGTAAAGTAGCTGTATGGGAGCCTCAGTTTTGCCCAGGCATGCTCCTGGGTGGGGCTTTCTTGTCTGTTCTCTTTGCCTGCCCTGTTCACAGTAGACCCCCCCTGGTATTTCTTGTTGTTTACTTGTGAGGACTAACAGACTTGCTCCCAAAACAGGGTACGGTATCGGGGTGTATGAATCCTGTGCTACGCGCTCACATGGGCACCCCAAGCTCTGGGAGAAGAGGAGGATTTTGAGGCCTTTCAATGAAGACTGTTACTGTTGTTGGACTGCACAGAGGTACAGAGTAATTAAAAAGCTCTTCAAAGAATGAAATAAGTCCATTAAATCTAGTTAATTTTTCAGAAACATTGCAAGAAATACTTCTTGCTGCTCCGTTCTCTCACAATGAACTAAAGGAAGAGTATCTCACTTTCCAAATGGAACTTTACGGAGTTTTCAATAAGCCCCCTCAGCACTTATCTAAATCTTTAATTAGTTCTATAATATACTGATGATATCAAGCCTAATTAAATTTATATAGATAAGGCGCAATGAAATTCTAACCAAGTGATCTGGAAAGCATATATTAAATAATAAATTTAATGGTTCAAGCTGATAACCACAATTTTATATCAAAAATTAAATTCAATTTACATGTTGTATTCAAATTGATTTTGAGTGTGCAAATTATTGGAAAAATCTCTTAAATATATCAGTAAAATTGCTAATCCAGCCTGTTTAAATATCAGTTATTAATGTCTGCATTTGCAAATAAGCCACACACATTTGCATTTTTACTGCATATAGTAAAAAATTATCTAAACCTTATGCTATTTTATTAAGAATACTAAATGATTTTTCTTTTGGCTTCATGCATAAATTAATAAGGCAAAAAATGACTATTGGGTCTGAAGAAGAGAAAGTCAGCAATTCAATAAATACCAAGGCAGAGATGACACATATATTTTGCTGACTAAAGCAGTTTATGTCATCCTTTGAGAACAGCAATTACTATGGTAAAATTCTCTCTTATTTAGGATCAACTGGAACAGAACTATCCACAAATATCTGATATGATAATCACAGAGAGAGGTGGACTGAGGCAAATGTGGTGGTGTTACCATCAGTTGGAGGAGGGGAAGGAAAAGGCATGTTTTATCAGAGCGTAAAGGTACACACTAGCTGATCACATCTACAAGTCAGCCAAACTACCTTAAATACTCACTTAAATAGTCAAAGAGAAGGCCCAATAACTCATATGATATAAATTGTTCAATAACAGTACCATTCTTGGTTCCCATTGGTTAATTAGCTACCCTTTAGAAGCATTAGTCTTAGTATGCTTATATATTTGTTGACATATACGAAAACTGAAGATATTATTAATAGTGCTAATTAAGCTTCAATACTTATTGGTAAAAATTTGTGTACTTATTACTCTGCCATTATCACTATCTGCTTTCCTCAAGATATGTCTTTGGTTGGAAAACTTCTTTGAAATGATAAAATATTTATTAAATATCTATTATATGTCATGTGCTTGAATAATTGGGCTACAAGTAATATGCCAATGACTTTGGAAGAAGAAAAATGAGGGCCAAATGGAGTAGTCAATCATTCCAGAGAAGGGAGTGTGGGGGGGGGGGGTGAGGGTAGGTAAATTGAAGAATGAGTCAGCAGAGCGGCCAGAACAAAGGCATGGAGTTTGGACTGTAAATCACACCTCGGAGGCTGTGAAACCAGCTAGAACTGATGATTTGGGAGAAGCTGGCCAGTTAATGAACAGGTATTAGGTGAATTTTTATTCGAGTCTGAAAAGTTTGGACCAGATAGAGTATTCATTAAGAAATCACTCTAACTATTGAGCAAACAATTAATTTAAGAGAAGTGGTACTTAGGACAGTTAGTCTAACCCAGTGGTTCTCAACCTTCTTAATGCTTTCTAATGCCATGACCCTTTAATACAGTTCCTCATGTTGTGGTGACCCCCAACCATAAAATTATTTTCGTTGCTACTTCATAACTGTAATTTTGCTACTGCTATGAATCGTAATGTAAATATCTGACACGAAGGATGTATTTTCATTGTTACGAAGGGGTTGCAACCCAGGTTGAGAACTGCTGGTCTAATCACATCAGAAAGGGTGGTGGAAGGGAGAGATTCCAAGACATGGTCATCAGCTGAGGGACTGCTGCTTTTTTTCTGGGTGTGATATAGTTGTGATGGCAGAAACAGTAAAATGAACATAGAACTGAGAACCATTTAGAGAAAGAAAGAGTCAACAACTCTCTGTGTTTAACAGGATATGAGAGGTTGACAAGAAAGAATAAGCCATAGAGAAGTGATAGCAATTTTTGTAATGTGAAATCTAAGTTTAATGGATAGAGAGTGGAACTAAGGTTCAGACTTGGCAGATCTTGAGCCTGCTTTGGACAAAGAACAAAAACCAAAGTGAATGAACCTGTTAGTCTGTTATTTCTATTAACATAGAAAAACTTGGAGGAAGAGTTGCTGAAGGATAATGAAAGATGATCAAGAGTGAGCGACTGTCCAAGACTTCCCTCCCAAATGGAGAATGCCGTTCACGTTGGAGATGGGCCCTTGCTTTGTGAGAAAAGGTGATGAGCTCTTTTTGAATGTAAGCTCCCTCTCTCTCTCTCTTTTTTCTAAATAAAAACAATCCCACAGCATTTATGATCATTTTGAAATAACATAAGGTTAATCATAACCATATGAACAAATGTTTTAGAACTATACTCCCAACAACATATGCCAAAAAATCTTG
The DNA here is from genome assembly GCA_963574355.1 of Loris lydekkerianus. Taxonomy (NCBI): domain Eukaryota; kingdom Metazoa; phylum Chordata; class Mammalia; order Primates; family Lorisidae; genus Loris; species Loris lydekkerianus. The sequence goes on from CAUYPK010144043.1 coordinate 10,832, forward strand.
TATTGCCTTCTCAACAATTTCTCACTTCCTTGATCATTTCTAGTTGGAGACACTTCGTAGTAGAGTGATATTATCTCCTTTTAGCATGATCTAACCCAGTTGTTTACTTGACGTTGTTTCAGAATGAATCTCTTCAGCATCATCTAATACAAGGTTTATGCACGCATCAAACAATGATACAGCCCTCCATCCACATATCCACTCGCTCATAGAGCCACACGGGAATTTGGGGTCTGTTTCCTAAGTATCTGGAGATTGACGGGCTCTACCATCACTGTCTGCACGTTCTGGCTCCTCCATGGTACACCATGGTGGCAAACTCTTCAATACAGCAAAAGCCAGTGTATTCTGGGACACTATTTCCATGGTTGCTCATTCCATTGGAGCAGCTGAGGAAAACAATAGGACGATTGGACAATTGGTCACAATAGGTCAACTGTGAATGGAGGACTGCAACAGAGGGCAGTGGAAAGGGAGACCACATAGCCAGGCCTGGAAAGACCATCGTTTCAGCATTCATGACTTCCTGCTCCAATCCCTGATGTTTTGTTCAGAATTCCAAGAACAAAAGGACAAATATAATGGGCCAAAGAGAAGGATTAAAAATCTCATAGCGGTTCCCATACCTCAGGAAGTCACGTTGCTTCCCCCTTGGCCGGCTCAGTGGCCTGGGCAGGAAAAGGAGGTCTCAGCTTGACCTCTGTGTGTCCCATGCCCCACTTTTTCCAGGGCTGCCTTGCTCTTCCCAAATTGCCACTGCTGCCACCCCACTCAGAGTTCCTAATTCTTGTTCTTCCCCTTTGAATATTTTGTTTTCATGAAAATAAATTTGCATGTTTGGCACCTGTAGCTCAAGCGGCTAAGGCACCAGCCATATACACCAGAGCTGGTGGGTTCGAATCCAGCCCAGGCCTTCCAAACAGCAATGATAACTACAACCAAAAAATGGCCGGGCATTGTGGTGGGTGCCTGTGGTCCCAGCTACTTGGGAGCCTGAGGCAAGAGAATCACTCAAGCCCAAGAGTTGGAGGTTGCTGTGAGCTGTGATGCCACAGCACTCTACCCAGGGCGATAGCTTGAGGCTCTGTCTCAAAATAAATAAATTAATTAATTAAAAAAAATCTCATAGCACCTTTTGACAATTTCTGACTATATCGTCAGAAAAAAATAACATCTCTATAGACACAGATTCTGCATGCAATTTGGGGGTGTTTATGGACTCTCTGAAGCTTCATCATGCACTCCAAGTTAGGAATACATGGTTTAGCCTCTAAACATCACATACGTATACATATCTATACATGCACATATATATAAAATACAGAAACACATCTTTTCTATGTGAAAAGACACCATACCTAAATGGGTGCACATCCATCTATCCACCCACTCACCCACCCACCTACCTAATGTTAAGGCCCCAAGTAGCATTCTTCCACCTACTTCTATTTCTGATTAAGGAAGATCTCTGTTCAGATCAGAAAGGAACAGGAGTATGGAGCAATGTAAAGGTGGGTGGGTCCTTCCATGTTGCAGTAATGAAAATGAAGGTGGAAACCCAAGGATCTCCTGAAGTAAGAACACAGGTTCTGCAGTTTGTGGTGTGGACACACATATGTCTGTCTCTACCTATGCAGTTGGAGGACTTTGAGACTTCTGGGTAAACATATTCCTTTGTCTTTATTCTCAATATCCTTCCTTAGACCCAGTCAAGCCCTACAAAAATCTTGTTTTAAACTAACAGCCCAGGGATTGTGCAGGAGCCCCTCGCTATTGTGGATGGCAGGGGACAGAAATCAGGAGCAGCCTGCTGGAGGCCTGCTCTGGTTAGTCTAGTCCTCCCATCTGGAAAGACCGGCATGGAGGACAGCAAAGGTACAGAAGGCAAGAAACGAGGGAAGAAGCAAAATAGAGATGAGAATGAGTTAGAAGGGAGAGAGATTAGAAAAGAGATGAGCAGATCATAAGGAAGTAATAGAGAATAAAATCATGTGTTACAAGTGATTTCTCAAAAGGATTAATTTACCCATATGATTCAGCTCAGCACTCTGAGACAATTTAAAGTATATATAAGACCAAGCAGAGAAACCCACAGATCCTGAATATCTGACTACATGTAGTAGGTCCCGACAAATAGAAATATAAATATAGATGCCTAGAGTATCGACACAGTACCTAGAGAAACTATTTTTATTCTGTAATGCTTAACACATCTTGGAAATAATGAAAGCTTACATCTTTGTATGTGTTCACTAAATTTCCAGGGGATGGGTCTCTTTCACACCTCCCGTGTGAAAGTTCAGCAATGCCTGCCTGTTTGGTGTGAATTAGCTCAGATAGCCCCCTCTGCCAGATATGCTGACCCAGATAGCTGTGTAACAGCTTATACAACCGATACTCCAGCTCTTTAGTCTGTGCTTCCCACCCTGACCCAGACACTGCCCCTCTGTGGGTCCACAGCAGGCAAGGGAGGCTGGATTACATTGGATGGTGACCCTGGAAAGGCAGGAAGCTGGAAGACAAGTTACCTACTTTAGTTCCTTGACATCCATAGTTCCAGGAACTTTGAAAAAAAACTCCCTAGGTTCAGAAACAATCAGAGAAAACCTGAGTTGGTGAGTAGTTGTAAGATGCTAAAGATTATTATCTTATATTAATATAATTAAAATACTGGAAAGAAAAAAATGTGCTTTTTCAAGAATTCCTGGGCTATCATTGGGAAATAAAAACTTACTGTAGAAAGCCACAGTGAATCTTTAGTTTGTTTTATTGTGGCCTTGTCCTCAGTAATCGGTTTGAACCTAGAGGAACTGCTCTAAGGGCACACAGAGAAGAAACTAGAAAGATGAGGCCTCCACTTGGGACCAAGAACACCCCCGAGGAGGGAGAGAGATAAACTACTTATAAACTGTGCCTAAAATGTTCATGGTGAAGTTTATAAAGGCATGAATGCCAAAGCTGCAGAAACAGCCTTCCTGTCTCATGGCCTTGGGAGGGTGTGAAAAATGGCTCTCTATTGATGTACGCTGAAACTAATGGAGATGATAACTTTCTTCCCCCTCTCTACGAGGGAAAAATGCCAGAGAAATTCAGTTATTATTGAGTTATAATCCTATAACATGCTTCACTCATTATCTCATGCTTTTTGATCATCTGATTTCTTTTTATAATTCAAAGTGTTTCTGTAAAGAAGTAAAGTTACCCTGGTCTCCTTCTGTGAGGAAAGCCGTCCCCTGAAATCCCCTTCAGTGGGGCTCTGTAGGATCCAGCTCAGGGCAACGTGGGAGCAGCTTGTAGCCTTTGATTGAGAAAACTTGCTCAAAACCACTGATATCTTCTCCCTTTGGTCTTCATCCTTGCTACCTTTCATCTCTCCTCTTGTTACTACATTCCTGTTTCAAATGAGAATTAAATTCCTTTGCCTTGCCCCCTAATTTTCAATAATGTCAACTTACTGGTAGAAAAACAAAAACTGGGAAACCAAACACTAAAGAGTAAGAACCAACAATTACGGGTTGTACTTGATCCTTGTATCTGTGCTTGATATTTCTACGTGCAGTTTTATTTCGTCCTTACGACTACTCTACAGTTACTGTAAACAAATTATCTCCATTTTACAGATAAGAAACTAAAGTATGAAGAGGGTAAGAAACTACTAGGCGTTACACAGCTACTAGCAAGTGGCAGAGTTGGTAATTAAACTCTAGTTTGCTAGAAAGTAGAAACTTCTGTTTCCACTTTACCAAGTTGTAAGACAAGGAAACTTTGGGAAGAGACCCAGAATCTTTTGGTGTCTAGAGAACCTATACACACATATTATGCAAAATCTATGGATTATATAAAGAGATGAAGGATGTTTTAGGATCTATGAATTATATAAAGCTATTTAACCCAAGAAAAAATTCACCTAGCAGCTGTTAGGATTCTGATTTGATATATAAGTTGGATAAAAGGAAGCCCTATTTCTGTATCTCAAGGGAAAATTTACTGAATGAGGAAACTACAAAGTCACCCTGTCCTTTTTCTTTTTTCCTGAATTATCTCTGTAATTAAACTGAGCACAGGGCCGGCCCAGACAACTTTTCTGTAATTGGTCTATTGGTCTGAACACTTATCAATTAAGGGAAAGATGAGACTAACAGTTGTCCTGCTTAAGTCTTAGGTTCCTGCTGAGACATAAATTGCTCTTTCCAGGGACTTTCCATCAATTAAGTCTGCTGAGGAGTGGCAGCCAGAGAGCAGCTTTCCATTTCTCTCGGCAGTGATTGGTTTAGGGGAGGGTGTGTGATAAAATTCTGGCCAATAAGACCTCAGAGGAAGTTAGCCTTGGGCCTTCCGGAAAACATTTCCTTGCTGACCAAAACAAAGCATAGAAAAGGAAACACTCTTCTTCCATGGTATGTTTTGTGATGCTTGGAAATTCAGCAGCTGACCCTGGACCACAGAAGCAGGTTTGGAGGACGAAGCCAGCAGACCTTGAGAAGGGAAGAGCAGAGAGATGGCAGGAACCTGGGTTCTTGTAACATCTGTGGGCCACTCAATTAGCTGATCCTTAAGCCGCCCAACCTCAAGACTTCACATTATATGACAGAAAATTTATTTTACAAAATATATGTTATAAATACAGTATTTAAGTCAGGGTTTTCTATTAACACCGGCAGTCAAAAGTATCCTAATAGGTGAATCTCCTGATGTGAAAGATAAAGATACGGCTCACCTATAACACTGTTCTACTACTCTGTGGTTGTATTTATGACTGTAGTGGAAAATGCTGTTCTTTATAATTTAAATTAACTACTTAAAGAGTGTCCAAAGTGCCACTCCCCACACAGGTCCCATGCAGATTATCTGAGCACTCTTTTGTTCGTCTGCCCTCAAAAAGTATGCATGGGTCTTGTTCCTTTGCTCATCAGCTGTAGTTAGTGTTTGTGTATTTAAGGTGTTGCCCAAGACAACTCTTCTTTGAATGTACGGCAGAGAAGCCAAAAGGTTGGACATCCCTTTCTCCACCCACTTTCAAGATAAGGCTATAAACAGTCCTTTTAAAAACCTTTTTTCCTCCCTCTACTTTCCATCCCCCAGGTCTCCCTACCTGCTTTTCACCGTCTTCTTCTTCTTCTTCTTTTTTTTTAGATGAGGTCTGGCTGTTGCTCAGGCTGGTCTCTAACCCCTGAGCTCAAGCAATCCACCTGCCTCAGCCTCCCAGAGTGCGAGGATTACAGGCATGAGCCACTGTGCGCCTGCTCCCCACCTTCTGTTGTCTCTCAGCTACCTTTTTACTTTTGCTGCTGGATGGTAAACATTAATATACTGTCCTGCAAACACAACTGAGTCTTTCCTGCTTTGTCAGCATGACGACTCATGAAAAAACATAAAAAGCAATAGACCACTGTGTGTACATAAGTAGTGCTCAGGGCTCTGCCATTACTGCTAAGAACTGCATTCGCTGCTCTATCAGTCCCTCACAACCCTCAGGCCTCTCAGGATGCTTCTAGAAGTTTGCTGTGCATGCAGACTGAAAATTTCTTGTGTTTTCTTTTCTAAAAATTTCCAATTGACTTTCCTTTTCTTGAATTACTTATTATTTATCTTACCTTAAGTTTTTTTTTTTTTTTTTTTTTAGCCTCTCAATCATACTATCTAATTTCTTGGGTCTTTTCTCTCCCCCAGAGAGAGCTTTCCTGAAAGAAGCTGTAACTCATTATTCCCATTTTGACTGGTTCTTTTCTAACCCTGCTTCAGTGTTCCTCGGAGTGGGATCAAGGGTCTTTTGGATACTATGGTTTCTAATTTTTCTGATTTATTTACTTGCTTTGTTTGAATACATCCTCAAATGGTCCCCTAGGAAGAAATGCATGAGAAGTAAAATTTCTGAGTCCTTATAAATCTGAAAATGTCTTTATCATGCCCTTAGAAGTGGCTGATGGGCTGTTTGGACCTGTAATTCTAGGTAGAAACCATTCTTCCTCAGAGCTGGGAAGACATCCCTTCATTACCTCCTCGCCCTTAAGGCTAGAGATCACAAGTCTGATGCGACTGACTTTTTTTATGTCACCCTCTCTGGAGTTTGGAGTAACTTTTATGTTTAGCATTCTGCAAATTCATGAGGCTGTGTTTATTTTAGGTATGGCTATTTTTCCATTCACTGCACTGGGCACCCCATGGACCCTTTCAATATGAAGTCATGTGCCCTTCCTCTGCTTTAGAAAAACATTTCTACTAGTTCTTCAGTACTTTCCCTTCCTGACTAATTTCATTTTCTGTTCTCTGTTCCTGGGACTCCAACTAGTTGGATCCTAGGTCTCAAAGTACAGAGAGGATCATGATTCTAAAAAGGCTCTGCTCAGTGGGAGGGAGCTCTTCCTGCCAGCGTTATGTGGGGTGCTGGGGAAGGGTCTAATAGGTGGGCTTCTCTGTGGGATGCCAACTGTCAGGCTAGGGGCCTCTTCCTACCCAGGCCAGAATAAGGAGGGCTTTATCTTGGGGCTCCAATGCCAGAAGCCTCACTTTCTCCAATTATGTCCTAAGATGGCTCTTTCAAGAATAAATTCTGGATGTCAACATTTTGGGAGGCTGAATAAAATGATGCTGTAAATATATTTCCACCACTTCACAATTCTCATTAATCCCTCTATTTTCAGTTTCTCTTGGCAGTCCTACTTTTTTTGGGAACTACTGATTACACACCTGGAACTTCTCAGAGGCTTTCACTGCACATTCTAGAGTAGACCGAGAATTTTAACACTGTGAAAATTCATGAGGCTGTGTTTATTTTAGACGTGGCTATTTTTTTCCTTCACCGTACTGGACACCTAATGGACCCTTTTAATAGGAAGACATGTGTCCTTCCTCTGCTTTCAAAAAGCATTTCTCCTAATTCTTCAGTAATTTCCCCTCCTGAGTACTACTCTGTCCTATTCACAGTGTCCCATCTTCTTCCTGTCTTCCAGAAACTGTTGACATTTCTGTTCATTGGTAAATCCCACAGGTTCCTTCTCAGCTTGGGGTCATTCCTTGCATCTCCTCTGTGAAAGCACAGCACTGAAGTCTGCCACCCTGTGCCCCACGCTTTACTCCAACCTTACATGCTTTGTCAAACAGGTCAGGACAAATGATGTAGGACATTTTAAACTTTCAGTGTGTAGCACGAATCTTTGCCCAGTGGTTAGGAAGGAGCGGAGTATGGCTTTTTTACGGTACCTAAGCAGGCCTGGGAGAGGAGAAGCTGTTGACACTGTTCACTGACTAGCAGAAGAGTTTTCTAATTGCTTTCACCTCCAGAAACCAATAAAGAAGAGACACACTGGGACTCTAATGCACTGACCCTTAAAAGTATAGGGTTCTTGGAGTCTCCAGGTCCAGTCTCACTGGGAGGCCCAGCTGCTTCCGCAGGCAGCAAGGTGACCACTACACCCCCTTCACCAGTGAGGCTACCCGGCTCAGGGCTGGACTGGTCCCTGCTGGCTTCCTAGCTCTGAGGGTGATAATGAACAGTGGCAGAAAAGAGTGTCAGATGGCTCTGAGCCTGGGGGGTGGGAGGGAGAGCGTCTGCACCTTGATATGGTGTGGAGAGGTGCCAATCGGTCCCATTAGCAGCAGGAAGATGGTGGCGGGGCAACAGATTGCATGTGATGGTGATGACAGCAGCCACAGTGAGAACAGGCTGGCAGCTGTTCAGACAGCAGAGGAGCAGCCACTGGGCAGTGACAGCAGCTACAACTGCGGGAGAAAGTGTTGACAGACTTAGGGCAACACACACCTAGGGCTTTGATGCAATGTATCGAAATCACTTTCAACATATAGGACACAGCTTTCTAGGGAATGTGAAGGTTACAAGGAAAGACATCAGTGTGCCCTAAGATGCCTATGACGAGAGGCTGCTTCATAACAAGGTCTGAGGACCTTGTAAAATGCCTTTGTCACCATCTCTGTGTCATTCATTCCTAATTTCAGCTTTTAAGGAATGAATTTGCTTCTAGAAAGGCTAGTATTTCTAGGGAGGCTGTATTCTTTGTTGTCTTTGGGTGGCAATAAAGAGTCATAATTTATAATCCCAGCTGGCTGGGGTTACTAGGGAGATCAAGCATTTAGTATTTATAAACTCTATGTCTGCTTATTAGAATAACCACAATGGAGAGATTCAACATCACATAAAAACTTAGGTAAGAAAAATCTTTGTTGCAAATACGAAGCAAAAGAATTCTGTCAGCTGTTCTTAACTTTACCTACAATGGCATCTTAGATTTGTTTGCATACAAGTTTCTTTCTCTTCTCTAGATGCCTCCATTCTAACTTTGGAAGTGCTACTTCTTCAGTGGCTTACTGCAGCATGCTTCCTGTCCTAGCATAAGAAAATCATCTTACATCTGGATGAAAGTGCACACCAGACTTAATCTAGTGATACCCCTCTCGAGTATAATTTATTCTTCCTCTACTTGGAAGTTCCTTAGTCCCAATTACCTCTACGATCACTTCTCAATAATAAAATGATCATAACGTCACCAGGAACACTAAAAGCACTTCCTTAATTACAGAGGAAGAGTTACAAACTTTGTGTCTGTTTTTCCTCAACCATAAACACTTTTTTCCTCTTTAGAGAGAGAAACAAGCAAAGCAAAAATCTCTCTGCCATTCTCTACCCCCACTTTTAATTTTTGTTATTAGTTTTTTAAAAAAAAAAACTGTGTAAGATATAATTCATATACCATATATATGTATTTTTTTTCTTATAGCCACATTACCTAGAAAGCAATATCTTATATATTGAAAGTGATTTCAATGTATTGGTATATACACATGCCAATTACCAATTTATAGTGTACAATTCAAGGGCTTTTAATGGATTTACAGATACATGAAACTATCACCACAGTGAATTTTAGAACATTTCCATGACCTCAAAAAGAACTGTATCCTGCCTCCCTACTCCTCATTCAGCTACTGTCCCCTGCCTCCCTACTCCTCATTCAGCTCTAAACAAATATTAATCTACTTTCTATCTCTACAATTTCCCTATTCTGAAATCATATATTATATGGTCTTTTTGACTGGCTTCTTTCACCTAGCATAATGTTTTCAAGGTTCATCCACGTTGTATGTAACAGTACTTCAATCCTAGCCAAATACTAGGCCATTGTATAGATACACTGCATTTTGTTTATCCTTTCATCATTGATAGACACATGGGTTGTTTCTACCTTTGGGGTATTACAAATAATGCTGCTATAAACATTTGCATATGAGTCTCTGTGTGGACATCTACTTTCCTTTCTCTTGGGTATACGTCTAGGAATGAATCTTCTGAGATTTCAACATCCTTTGTTACCTACACCCTCCCTCTCTCTTAATTCTTATCGCACTATACTGCTCCCATGACTGGGCCTACTGCACCACACTATGTACAAACGGGAATCATACCTTTATCTCTGGACTCCAGGAATGATCAGCTCTCACGTACATTCAATAAATATTTGATGCATGAATGAAATGACTGAGCCTTTGTCAATCTGTCATAATCTCAAGCAAGGGACTTCTTTATGAAATGAGTCAGATATCCCAACAGTTTAAATTATATGCTTTATGCTTATACATGGATATAATCATTGAGGAAATCAGGGGAATGAAGCTGCCAATGGTAGATGTGTAAGAGCCTGAGACCAGGTTACTTAAAAGGGCCATGAAGCCCTACAGCGAGGAGGAGGTATAATGCACATGAGTTGAGGGGACTCAACATGTTTTAGATAATGGGTACATCATCCCTCAGTGTACGGAAGATAAACCATTGGATGATCATCTTTCTCTGGATAAGGCCTCCTTCCCTTAATACACTAAGAGGAAACCATTTGGGTGGGTATTCTGTGGTCACGAGGCCTGCTTCCCTCTGGTCCCTCCTAACTGCTCAGAAAGATTGAAAAGAGCGTAAGGGTCCTTCCACATTTGTTTGCTAGATACACAGATGTAGCTAAGAAGGTTCTTTCAAGGTAGTCAGTGAATGTCTACATTGGACCTGACTCCAATCAGGGAAAAAGTACAAATTTGAGGGTTATGTCTAACTTGCCCCAACAGTTCACCTCCTCCAAATTGGTCAGAGGTATCTACATTATGATCAGGAACCCTGGGGCTCAGGAAAAGAAACTGCACCCTGGGGAGAAATCTTCTTTGGAGGCAGAACACTAGTACCAGATTATCTCTCAACGAAGCGAGTGAGGGCACTCATCTTCAAGCTTGGGCGAAGGCCCTGTGTCCACTGCTGGCAACAGAGGAGTCCAGCCACCCCCATTACTGAGGCTGACCTAAGAACTCCAGGCTCTTCTGCTAAAGATTTCACTTTCTGCTCCTTAGTAGCAGGAAAATATAATACCTCATTCTCATATAATCACAGTACTTTCATTTTGTTTTGACTTATAATTTAGTTGCATTTAGATAGTAATTAATTGTGTGATAGCTTCTACTTTAATTTCATTTAGAAAAAAGATCCAAGTTGATGTGCGGAGAGCAGATATTTTTAAAACTAAAAGAGAACATGATATTATCAATACGAAAGCTAACAAAGCTAATAATCTTTCCGCATTTATTTAGTAACAAGGCCAAAGTATGTGTAGGTAGTGAACAGAAGTCATAATTAACATCACACAGTAATTTTTTGTTTGTGAAGAAGCACCTACAGCCGTATTAATGTAGTTTCAGAGAAGACAGACCCTGTGGTTAATGGGGGTAACATGACCCCCGAAGGATTTTATCAGAAACACCGAGTGGAGGGTCAAACTATAAGATGATGTCCCATCTCCAGAGGATTCTAGTAATCCCCTTCTCCCCAGGTTGCCTGTCACTACCCTAGGATGTCACTGTTTCTCAAGAGAAGGTGAACAAGTATAAGAGCTTCTGATATCAGTCTGCAAGAGGGCCTTGAGGTCTCCAGGAGGTGGTGCAGCATGAACAGTTAGGAAATCTGGGTCCTGGTCCCACCAGGGTCAATCACTGGTCAGTTACTCCATCTCTCAGCTGACACCATTTCAAAGGTCCTATCCAATGCATTCTTCCTGAGTTTCAGAAGAAATGATCTAAGTAATCTGAGCCAACCAGAACTCTCTACTTACCAAATTCTAAATTTGTCTCTGCCCTGTACTTCCTTCTCCTTCACCAATCTCACGGCAACTGTAAAATCAGCTCAGCCAGTTCAGTTTCTGCTGCTTTCCCCTCACATTCTCAAGTCCTCTTTCCTTGACTTTTCCAGAGAGGAGTAGGGAGGGGATGTTTTGCTTTTATTTCCTCTTTAGCTTACGAGAGTGGAACTAAATTAATTCGCATTCATAAAAACCTTCAGTTTCACATGAGGAATATAAATATACATTACTATTATTTCTGATAATTTCAGTATCTATTGCTGATCAAAGTGACAAAGGAGAATAAATGAATATACTATGTATTTCCAAAAGGCTTTGCTTTTCTTTCATAGCAATCAACTTGAGAGTCTTATTTTTGTATGAGATCTTTGAACACTAAACCCACTTGTCACATCCAGGGTTAAAAAAGACATTCTTCTTGGAACCAACTAAATCTGAAACCATATAGTAGAACATACTACAGTAACCAAACTCTTGATTGTCTTAGAGGTACAGTTTCAGGAAAGCAGAAGCACCCCAAATTATACTTTGCAAGCCTCTCTTTTATTAATAGCATCTGCTTTTTGAGAAAGCAATCTTTCCTCTGCCTATGATCTTCTCCTTCCTTTTAAATCTTACCTCCTTCAAAGTATAGCTCGAAAATTGCTTTTACATCATTTTCTCTAATTATTTCCACCTACTCTGAATAATGTCCTAGCAGCACCTCTGCCTCTTTCCATAAAAATATCTTTGCATAAAATCATTGTTTTTAAATGTCTGTCTCTTTCGATACCTAAAATTCTGTATTGTATTGTCTGCATTACTCATTTGTTACTTTATTTTCATTCACTCAGTAAAGTGCTGGGTGGAGGGTTATTTTCTTTTGTTTTTGTTTATCCAGCATCCATTCCTTTTTTTGTTTGTTTGTTTGAAATAGGGTCTAACTCTGTTGCCCAGGCAAGAGTGCAGTGGTGTCATCCTAGCTCACAGCAACCTGAAACTTCCAGGCTAAAGCCTCAGCTTCCTGAGCAGCTGGAACTACAGGCACATGCTACCGTGCTTGGCTAATTTTTCTTTTTCTTTTCTTTTTTTTCTTTCTTTCTTTTTTTTTTGTAGAGATAGAGTCTCACTATGTTTCCCAGGCTGATTTCAGTCTCCTAGCCTGAAGAGATCCTCCTGCCTCCGCCTCCCACAGTGCTGGGATTACAGGCATGAGTTACCACACTCTTCTCTTGGTAACCCAACCTTCCTTTTCTCTGGAATATATTCTTTGAGGTTGGACTGATCAACCCTCTACAACAGGTGTAGACAAGTGATTTCAACTATCTAGTCAGAATCCTCCATTCCTTCTGGCCACAGCAACTGGCTCAGAAATGGACAGAGCCCATCCGAGACTTTCCATGGATTTTGGAAGAGAAATTTCCCTTTCCCTACAATCTCCATTATAAGTTTGGGCTACTATTTTACCACCATGGGGAGACAGGCTATGTAATAATAAAGCCAAGCAGATGCAAATAGAAGCAAATTGGAAGAAAAAAAGGAGTGAGTCCTGCTGATATGGTTCTCAAGCCTTGAATAAAGCAAGCCTAAAACCAACCATCCCTTGAAAGTCTGTTTCATGATTCAATAACCTTCCTTTTTTTTGATTAAACCAGTTTGAATTAGGTTTCTCGTCTTTGCAAACAAAAAGAGTCCCGACAAATGCATGGAGTGTCTGCTGTATCAGGCACTGAGTTAGATGCACAGAACCTGGAGCTGAGGTTTAGTCCCAGAGAAACCCTACTGAACCACTCCTGTTATGCTCTTTGCTTAGTACTCGCCTATATTAAATGTGGACTAGCCCTGTGACTTTCTTTAGGAATGTGACAGAAGTGATACTGTACCAGTCTTTGGGTCTATACCTTAAAAAATCCCGATAACTTCTACTTTTCAATGCTTTTGGGAGTCCGTAGTCACCATGTATGAAGTGTGACCCCGAAGAGGACACCATGTGGAAAAACTACATGGAGAGGGGGAATTCTCTGAGAATACCTAGAGAGAGACAGAGGGACCCAGCCATCCCACACCCCAGCTGGGCCCAGCATTCTAGTTATTCCCATGGAGTCACCAGACACATGAGGCCAGCCATTGTGGATGTTCCACTGCCATCACACTACAGCCGTGTGGGAGAACCCAAGGCAGTCCACAGAAGAACCGTACAACTTCTACCCCAGCCAATCTGCTGAATCAAGATAACTAATATGCTAGTTGTTTTAGGCACTACGTTTTGAGATGATTTATTATACAGCAACATATAATGGAAGCAAATGCGTAGCTACAACTAAGCTTTCCCAGATAGAGGTAACCAGGATTCAAGGTATGCACTCAAGCCAATTTTGCTTTCTCATTAAAAAATGAAATTCTTGATAGCTAAATATCATGTTATATGATATTCTTATAAATACTTATATACCTTATAAATATGTTGATATGATTTATAGATTATCCTGTATATATTACCATATTATACATGATATAATTGACCAAGATAAGGAGATACAATGCAGGCCAAAATTTTAATAGTAGGCTAGGAGCAGGGGCTCACACCTGTAATCTTAGCACTCTGGGAGGCTGAGGCAGGTGGATCACCTGAGCTCAGGAGCTCAAGATCAGCCTTGAAGAGTGAGACCCCATCTATAAATATAGCCATGCACTGTGGCGGGTGCCTGTAGTCCCAGGTATTAGGGAGGCTGAGGCGAGAGGATCACTTTGAGCCCAGGAGACTGAGGTTGCTGTGAGCTGTGACGCCACAGCGCTCTATCAAGTGTAACAAAGTGAGACTCTGTTTCAAAACAAACAAACAAAAAAACCAATAACCCCCCCCCCCCAAAACTTTAATAGTAATAATGACAATGCAAGACTCAAAACTGCTGTGAAGTGACAGAATGAAAAACTAAAATGTACACTTCTGCATTTCACTTCATATGTATGTATGTAATAGGGTTCAAAGCTGCAGAGAAGGAATTATTGAAAGCATACTGGGTAACTCCTACATGACCCAGGAAGGCTGGAGAATGGGACTTAGAAAGTGAGCAGGAATAAACAAAACTGGCAGCAGCTGGGCTCATGGCCAAAATCACCCCAGAATCACTCTTCAAAGATAGTCCCATGAAGATACTGCTGCTGCTGCTGCTGCTGCTGCTAAACACAGACCCCCAGGTCTTGCACTGCTGCCAGAAGAACTGGATGTTGGCCAGACATGCCATGACCACCGCTGCTGCCGCCACTTTAGGTAACTGGAAGTTTTCACTGCTGCTGATACCACCTCACAGAGTTCGCCATTACTCCGTACTTGGGGTCCCTCGCTCCCCAATCAGAGTTCAGAGTGGATGCGCCCCACATAGTAAGCAAGGCTGGACTCCGCTTCACTCCAAGACCAGGTTGTAGCGAGTTCCCTCAACACAGATTTAGAAAGTAGGTAGCCAAAAAGCAACAACCGTCAGTAACTTCTCACTACATTTTCTTTAAAAATGATTGGATTTTCTATTGATAGAAGAAATGATGTAGGTTCTTGCTTTCTCCTCCTTTTTGAGTAATTTAAACTGATTTAGAAAAAACATATTAACTTCTTAAGAGCAATTTTAAAACAATTTCACCAGTTACTCTGTTAGCACCACATGGAGGCATTCTACTGAGACACTGGGAATTCAAGTTTATATTAATACTTGATAAGGGCCCCATTCTCCCTAGACTGTCTGGTCCAGCCTTCCTCCTGGACATGGACACCCTCTGATGTCCTTGCCACCTCGGGTCTCTGAGGTTCCACACCCCTTCAAGCCTCTGTTGTCCCCATCAATGATTGTGGTCATCCCTAGACAAGTCCTCAGTGCTGTGCTAAAATCCTTTTTCATAATCTTTTTGGTCTTCTTTTATTTATCCTGGCCTATTATACAACATCTCCTTTCCATTTTCTCAGGGAACAAAAAAAACTCTCATTTCTCTTTTAGGCCCTTTCAACTAGGAATACCCTGTCAACACTGTTTAACAGAGTCAATAAAAACACTGAGAACAGTGTTTAATTATGAATTATGATATAATTTCTCAAAATACTAATAAATAGTAAATGTTTTAATGCTATAATGTATTAATACTAATAAATGTATTACATTGTCATAAGCTATATTGCACAACGGCTGAACTACAGATAGACCTGGCTTTGAACCATGGTTCTGCCATTTACTAGTAGTGTAGGCCTCGGGTTATCTAATCTTCCAGAGACTGAGTTTTCTCATTTGTAAAGTAGTAATATTAAGTGCACAGGTTAGTAATATGATTAAATGGGATAATGTATAGAAATCACAAAAGTAGAATGCCCTGCCCACAGTTCTCATTAATAGTAATTATTAACATTCACAATAATATATAAAATAAGTCTTTTAAGCATTTTTTGTTATAATTTAGTCTTATGGAAAAAATGAAAAGCTACAACAGAATTATAATGATGTAAAAATGCCATTACACATTGTGGAAAGAAAAGGAAGAGTTATCATGAATCCGATATTCCTGTTTGTTCTGAAATATATCACATTGAGACACCAAAGTTTTCAAAGACAGAATATAGTACAAAATATATATAATGTTACAGCTATACTAACTGCAATCATATTCTTCTTTGATAATGAATAGAATATTCTAGACTCAGGGGCAGACATCGTGAACCCCAATTACTGTAATGAAAAAGCATGGAAGTAGCAGTTAGTGTAATTTTCCACACAGGAGAAATATTGATAACCAGTTCTTACTCTTGTTATAGGTGGTTTTAAATACAAACATTAATCCAAAAAAAGAGATTAACATTGCAAAAGGAAAAATAAACTTACTGTTCTAAGAGAGGGATGCTTGGTCTGGGAGATTAAGCAAACCTTTGAAGTTAACAATAGCTCACTAATTAGGAATGGACAAGACAGATTAGCCAGAACACAGAAATGAAAGATTAATACTAATGATTTGAAAAGAAACGTGAACATGTATAGTTCATATTTTAGGGGTGAGCCAGCTTTAGTGCCAACAGCAGGGTATCTGTGTGTGATCATGTGTCACGCTGGCCAGGATACAGGCCTCACCATTGTATCTGTCTGGGCAAGGATCTCTCTTAAGGCAGCTGCCAAGAGAAAATTTCTTTCTTATTGTCTGCATGAGTTAACACAGATGTTGGTATTATTCAAGCAGATCTTTACAGGTCCTACAAGGAGGAAGGAACCGCAGGAAAGGAGCAGCAGCCTTTAATGGAAAACAGCATTTTTTTTTTTTTTAATTTATGAAAGGGAAAACAGCTATTACAGACTCGTTGGCTTGAGGGCCCATAATTTAAATATATGCCTCAAAGTGAGAAGGAGCCTCAAAATACCTGAGAGCCAATTCTTCCCCTCTGTACAACAAACAGTAAATATTTAAGGCTCATTAGAGGAACTGGCAAATAGCTGATAGCCAATAGCTATGAAGCTTAACTAAGGCAATCATCTCCCTGGCAGACATATGCTTTCCTTGTTCAAATGTTGGCTACATGTCATTATCATCTCAATACTTATGTCCCCGGGGAACTAGGAAACCAAGCAATGAAAAAGGCAAAATTTTTGAAAAATGAAAAATAAAAATTCTCCTATGCTATATAATTAAAGTTCACAAAAGAAACAGACTCCCCTACATGGAGCCAGGGAAAAGCAGAAGCTTCAAATGACTGATTTAGCACAGTGAGTAATTACTTTATGTTTTTCACAAACATTTGAAACCCATTATTACTTTCAGAACGGCACGCATCAACAGAAGACCGTCACCTAAGGGAGGAATGGGGAACTGGGCTGTAATTAATTTCTGGTCGAATATATCATGAAGCCTTTAATGTTGTCAATAAAAGGCGCTAGCCACTAAAAATTCCCAAGCTCTCCCTCCCTCCTCTGTCCCCAATACCCACAAATGTTTAATCAGCACCTCTGTGAAACAGACTGCCTGCAGGAGAATGAGACGCAGTGTTAATGCCCGCTGGAAAGTTGAGGCCATTGATCCACTCCTTCCCCGAGTCAAGATGGAGAAGTCAATCAAGAGCTGGCCTCTCCTACCCCCCTGCTTTCTTTTCTCGTTTGACTCTGTCAGCAATGGAGAGAAACAGACGGTGCACAATTCTTTGGAGGAATTTAAACATGCAGATGCCGAGCAATGGAAATCATTACCACAGCAACTGAAGCCGATATCATTAAAGGTTAGAACACAAAGATTTAAGAGTGCCTCCAGGAACAAGTGAAATGGCTGATGTGAATAAAACCTTTCCATCAATTGGAAAACCACAGCTTAGCAAAGGAGATGAAGAGCTACAGCAGATGTGACATTTATGTTTTTGAGAACCTACATGTTTATTTTTTGAATTACCATTCAGAGCCTTCTAAGACCTGCAGAGGTCATGCCAAAGCAGTAGCCAGCTTCTATCTCTGTCTGCCTTGCTCTCCTGTGCGTGGGGTGAGCAAATGCCACCAGCACGGTCTTGACTACGAAAATAAACAAGCCCATATTACTGCTTTGCTCACTCATTCATTTATACACACGTGCCTTAGTTTGTCCAGTCAATAAATGTGTGACACATCCCAGAAATCGTTCCAGTATCTTTATGAAACTGGATTGGAGCTAATTTCCTTCCTTTTAAACATCTTTCTGCTGATTGTCTCTTTTGAGAGCTAGGAGTTGAGCTCTCGATGTCTCACCCCATCTCTGGCTCTCTGTATGGAACAGGACAGGTCTAATCTGCTAGAGATCTTATAGTTCGTCTTCTAGTCCGACCCCTTATTTTATAGGTGAGAAAACTTCAGCCATGAGAGCTAAAGTGACTTGCTCAAGTTTATGCAGCACTTAAGGGTTGAATTTATTAGCATCCTCTAGATAAATGAAAGACTATATTTCATTCACTCAGAAGCAGCTGTCTTTTAACAGCACAGGTGTATGCATTTGGGATTAATGATGAAGTTGGCCGGTGCTGTGGACCATGTGCTAGTTCTAATTTGTGGCCTGGTTCTCAGAGAGTGGTCTTGGGCATTAAGTGCTACTGCTCTGCAATAGCCCCATTTGAAAGGTCAGCAGAAGAGCAATGAGCAGCACAGAACACCCGATGGCTGAGCAAAACCAACCCTGTAACGCCTACCAAGGTAGAAGGAGCCGGCAGAGCTGTCTACAGTCCAACTGCGAATTAATGTTAATTAAGGCTGCCAGGGATAAGAGCTCAGTGGAAAACAAGGGGGAAAGACAAACAACCAGCCAAATAAAGGAAAAGAAAACATTTGGGAGCTAAGAATGTAAAACGTGAAACTGTATTTTAATTAAACAAAGCAAAACAGAGACCCAGTATCTACCAGAATGGTAGCCTTATTTCACATGGTATACCTGGACTTGAAGTAACCTAAGTTTCAGTCCTAAACCTACTGTTATTTAAACTGGGAATTTATCTAACTTCTTCAACTTCGTTTTTTCACCTATGAAATGTGGTATATACAGCTAGAGTTTCAGGGAGGATTCAGTGAAGTAATGTAGGTAAAGCCTTTACTATAATTCATGGCATGTACAAAGTTCAATGACATAATAGTAGTAACAATCTTCTAATGGTAATATGTCATTATCATCACTGAGAGAAAGTAACCAATTTAGGCCTTTAGGATGATACATACATCTTGTCTTCCTGGAGCTATTCTTGTTTTAGAGAAAGCAGTTTAGAGCTAAAGGTCTATAAGGCTGGGTACAAGCATAATTTCTTAGTAACCTCCTCGTATTTAGCTAAGACTGCTCTCTAAAACATACATGGAAATTCATATATGCCAGGCATATTTGAAGCCCAAATGACATTCATAAACATTTTAGACTGTTGACTATGAGCCTATTCCAGAGAAGTAAAGGGGGGAAAAAAAACCACCCAGAAACCAAAGCAACAAAACATAATCATGGTAATTAGTCACAAGAACTTTATAAAATTGAAGAGGGAAGACATGCTAGCAAAAATTAGAGCAATGAAATATTAAAAAATGGCTACACAAAAACAATCTGGCACATGATGAAGTATTAATTTCGAAGTATAGAAAATCAGGAAGAAAAAAAAAAAAAGGATTATAAAGAGAACTGACACGGGCCCGACGGATTGAAGGAGGCAACAAAGCCTTCAGCTGAGTGCTGACCACAGAGTGGTTCACGGGGACCTGTGAGCTTCCAGAACTCTGGTGTTGTTCTCTTTTGATCAGCAAAGGGAATAAGCTAAGCAGGAGGTGGGGATGGAGCAA
Source organism: Loris lydekkerianus (assembly GCA_963574355.1). Lineage (NCBI taxonomy): Eukaryota > Metazoa > Chordata > Mammalia > Primates > Lorisidae > Loris > Loris lydekkerianus. Next base: position 30,222 of record CAUYPK010144043.1, read on the forward strand.
CGGACTTCCTGTGCGCCATGAAGCAGGCGCAGGGAGGGGCTGGATAGGAAGTCTGACCTTGACGTGGCTTGTCAGGGGTTGCAGCTCTGCTTTTCCAACAATTGCAACTAAGTTGCACTCTTAAGCACCAGAATTCAAACACTACATCTCTATTTAGAAAACAAGAAAGGTCAGCTTCCAGCCTCAAGTTTTCCAGTAAGAATTCTAATAGAGTTAGCAAATGTTCATTCTGGAGTTTTAGTCATAGAAGAAGCCTAACATCTTTTCAGTACAATGAAATTCTTCTCTGGCAAAAAATTCGTCTCATTGGTTAACTGAATCTCCCAACTATGATGACTACAAATTTATTTCAGGATATATAAATAGCACAACTTGATAGAGATTTTGGACAAGTCACTTCTGATTTCTGTCCTTGGGATCTTTATTGAATAATAACCCCATCAACCATCTATCCTAATCTCTGAAGCATTCCAATTCCAGCATACATGTGCTGTGAAGGGAAGACTGCCACTGCCTGCTAATAACTTCAAGGAACCCCAAATATACACTGACAATATATGTACAAGGCATAGTGACATTAATCAAGCATAATCAAAAGAAATCTTACTTAATCAAAGCCTCACATATGAGATATGCTTATGAAAAGTCAAACATCAATTACAGACAGGCTTTTTTTCTTTTTTTTTTTTTTTGAGTCTTACAAGTTCTCATTGTTCTGGGGTGCTCTATGAAGGATATGTAGACCAGAAAGGCATGCTCATCTGCATTTAAGAGTCCTAATTAAACAATTAATTAGAGACGGATTAACTGTTACAATGTGTAGAATCTATTATAAGTATAATAAACACCCCCCAAAAGGAGATCAGTAGAAAGTTATGTGGCAAAAAGGAGGTAGCAAAGTCAAAGGAAGGTTTAGAGAGATGCAATATTACTTAAATCTATGTGCAAAAAGATCTTTAAAAAAAATTGCTCAGAGATCAGAAAATTTGCAACAAAATCATACAAGATTTTGTTCTACTATTCAATTTTATTAACTGGTGTATCTCTTTCTATCAGGCAACAAAAGCTATGCAAACCATCACATTTCCAAATTTACTCTGGCCCCTAGGAAAATCAGGGCTGGCTTCTCAATACTATCAAATTCAGGGAACTTAATAGACTTTTTAGGGACATCATCATTGAAAAGAATTTTTAGCAGCAGACTAATTTATCCTACAAAATGAATCACAAATACACATGGTTAATAATATTGAGTCAAAAATCTGGAGTATTACAGGTAATGCTTGGGAGAGGAACAGGTTACTTTAGGATTGGGGAGGCAAATAAGACCAATGGCAGGGTAAAGCTGGGGAAAATATAAACAGAGAAAAGGATGCAAAAAATATTGTTTCTTCCTCAGAAATAAAACTGCTCTTCTAGCAAGGCAAAGAAAATTTTATTTGCTAGATGGGGGAATTTCATATTTTCGGCCAAGTCACCTCTGTATCTACTTCAGGGGCAGTACCCCATCCTAATTCAGAGGCCCTGGCATCCTGTGTGGATGTCTGTGGGTGTTTCCAGTAGGTGGCAGCATGCCATTGCTAATCCCCCTCTGTTAAACTACACCCTGGTCACTCCAAATAGAAAAACTCATAACCGTTCCTGAAGAAAACAGAAGTAATGGTCCTGGTGCCGTAGGTTTGGAGGAAATAAGTCTGTGTAAACAGCTCTGCTGGGAGGAAATTGACATTCTCAGTCCTGCTAGAGATCATTCCTGGCCTTAGAGAAGGTGCAAGATCAAGGATAAAGCAGGGATCTGAATCAGTGCGTTTAGTTTCTGTGCTGGCTTTGTAGCTCTCTGTCACCTTGAAGAAGGAATCTGAACAGTTTATCACAAAGAGGAGCAGGAGATAATAAATTGAGAAGATGCCTTAATTTATTGGGAAGAAGGATGCTTTATCAATTACAGGGGAAGTGTGATTTCTGCGCAGGCAGCAACGTGGACTTCATGAGATGTCCTTTTTTTGGCCCTTGTCCTTGGAGACCATTCTTTCCCTATCCTCTTCTGGGGCTTCTCTTCATTTGCATGCCCTTTACTGTTGGGTCTTCTTCAGGGGACTGGTCCCCACTTACTGTGTTTATCTCCTCTCATGGTTTTAAATAACTCTATGCTGATGACCTCCCGCATCAGTTAGTTCAATCCTAATCTCTCCCTCTTCGAGCTTACATATCCACTAGCATACCAGACATCTCCCCTTGGATGGAAGTCCACAGGCATCTTACACTCATCATAGCCATCGGTGACCTGCCCTCCATCAACCTACTCCTCCCATAGGTTTATCTTACATGAAAGCATTGTGATTTGGTTAGATGCCCATATCAGAAACTGGAGTTTCCTTGACACCTTTGTCTTTACTGTCACTATTCAATTGCTCTCCAAATCCTGCCACTGTTTAGTTCCTTCACACTTCTCAAATCTGTCTCCTCCACCCGCCTCAGCATGGATCTAGTTCAAGCCCTACACATCATTCCCTTAGCAATGACCTTCCAATTGGTTTGCAAGGCCTCCAGTTTTATTTTCTCAAATGCAAGGCCACTGCTGAAATGAACTACCTAGCTGAAAACCTCACTCCTCTACTTAAAACCCTTTAGTCACCTATAGGATAAAGTCCAAATGACTTAATACTCCAGAAGTATTTACTGAATGTCTACTATATGCCAGGGCCTGGTCTAGGCCCTGGGGCTACAGCAGGGAACAAAGAAAGAGTCCACACCTTTGAAGCTCATGTTCTACTTAGGGTACATAAATAAGGAACAAATAAACAAGCAAATATAAAATATCAAGTATGTGATAAAAAAAAATAAATCAGGGGAAGGAGACTAGGGAATGCTGGTGGGGGAAGAAGGCGTGTCTTAAAATAGAAGGAGATAAGGCCTCTGAGAAGGTGGTATCTGTAGTTGCCCTGAGCCAGCACTGACTCCCTCTGTGGTCTCATCTTTCAACATTCCTTCCTTGAACATCCATTCCAGTCAGTCACCCTGAACTGCCCTTTCTCTTCAAAATGGCTCTCCCCCCACCCTGGATAATTCCATTTAAGACCAATATTAAGCATCTCCTCCTTCTCCAAAAATTCTTCTTTTATCTCCTACCTCTCAGAATGGATTAGAGAAACTCAAAAATAAGCCAGATTATTTCCTTTACAAAGTTCCCCCACCAATGAGAGTATAAAACTTGAACTACTCATTTCCTATGTCATATAATTTTGGATTTTTAAAGCTTTAAAGGTCAATCTCTTACCAAAAAAATAGCTTTATTGTGATATAATTCACATACCATACAATTTGTACATTTACAGTATACCATTCAAGGTCTTTTAATATAGTTATAGGATCGTACAACCATTAGCGCCATCTATTTTGGAACATTTTCATCATTCCCCATGAAATTTCGTATTCATTTCTTCACTTCCTCTCAACCCTCTGGCTCTAAATGACAGCTCATGTACTTTCTTTGTAAATTTGTCTATTTTAGACATTTTATATCAACGAAATGTACAATATGCAGTCTTTTGTGACTAGCTTCTTAAATTTACCATAATGTTTCAGAGTTCACCCTGCTATATTACATACCAGCACGTTATCTCTTTATCTGGCCAAATAATATCCATTGTGTGAATCTACCATGTTCTTTGTTGCCCTGAGTAGAGTGCCTTGGTATCATAGCTCACAGCAACCTCAAACTCTTGGGCTCAAGCAATTTTCCCACCTCAGTAGCTGAGACTACAACAACCTTCTACAAAGCATGGCTAATAATATGGACATTTGTGTCTAAAATTTTGTGTGTATGTATGTTCCATTTCTCCTGGGTATATATCTAGGAGTGGAATTGCTAGGTCATCTAACTTTATGTTTAACTTTTTGAGGGACTGACAAACTGTTTTCCAAGGCAGCTGCACCATTTTGCACATTGATACCAGCAACAAATGAGGGTTTCATTTTCTCCAGTCTCACTGGCAATTCTATTGTCTGTTGTTTTGAGTACTGCATTTCTCGTGGATATAGCGTGGGATCCCATCATGGTTTTGATTGACATTCCCTATTAATGAACAATGTCAAGCATCTTTTCATGCTCAACATGAATGAGCCACCTGTGTATCTTCTTTGGATAAATGTCTGGATTCAATACTCTGCCTATTTTCTTTTGTTAATTGACTTTATTTCTTAGAATAGTTTTAGGTTTATAGAAAAAATTGAGAAGATAGTACAGAGTTCCCATTAAGTTTCCTTATTATCAACTTTTGTCATTGATAAACCAATATAAATATTATTAAATAAAATCCATAATTTTTTTCAGGTTTCCTTAGTTTTTACCTAATGTTTTTTTTTTTTTTTGCTCCCAGGATCCCATCCAGACACCACATTACATTTAGACACTTGATCTTAGCCAAAAGGCCGAGAAGTGATACATGGTACATTTAGTTATCATGTCTCCGAGTTACCTCTTGGCAGTGAAAGTTTCTCAGACTCTCCTTTTTTTTTTCTGGTGACTTCGACAATTTGAAGGACTATAAGCATTTCATAGGAGATACCTCCATTGGAATCTTTCTGATGTATTTTTCATAATTAGATTGAGGTTATGAGTTTTTGGTAAAGTGTCATTTTCATCACATCATATCAAAGGCCCATATTGTCAACACAATTTATGCACTTTGATGTCGACCTTTAGAAACAAGAGATCGTCAGTTTGGTTTCTTTTTTTCAACAAAATATGTATCAGGAAAGCCTCATTGGCACTCTTTTCATTCTGATAATTAGGTTTAGGATTTAAATGAATATCAGTGTTATTCAAGAACATGGCTACTAACATTTAATATTTAGCATTTTTTTTATTTCAACAAATTTAGGGGTACAAGTGGTTTTTGGTTACATGGATAAATTATGTAGTAGTGAAGTCTTGGCTTCTGGTGTACCCATCACCCAAATAGTGTACATTGTACCCAACAGGTAATATCGTTTCCTCACCTCTTTCTAACTTCCCCCCATTCTGGGTCTCTGATGTCCACTGTACCCCTCTGTATGCCCCTGCACAATTTGGTCTTTTATACATCACACAGGAAACACCCTTACTGAATTTATGTTTGCCCTGATTACATTAGGTTCTACCATAGAATTGAGGAGAAGCCTCTTCCCAGATACATACATTTGAAGCTTGTTCCTACTTTAGGTTAATTGTGTAGAAAGATGAAGGAATGTAAACCAAAGTATTTCAGGCCTTTTGTGAAGTCCACCAGGAGCCAGTTCTCTGTCTTGAGCTAGTTTAATCTGTCACCAGCATTTGACGCAGATGAAGACATCCTCCTCTTGAAACACTTCACTTGACCTCCAGGACACAACCCTCTCCCAGTTATCTTCCTATTTATTGGGTGTCATCTACTTCCTCTGCTGGTTCTTCTTCAGCACTTCAGCATCTCAACAGAGGGGCCCAGGGCCCAATTCTGGGACAGCTTCTCTTTTTTTCTCTGCTGTGCTCCCATCTTGATCTCATCTCCTACCTTTTCTTGTGGCTTTAAATCTCATCCATATGCCAATGATTCTCAAACTCTTCCCTCTAGCCCAGACCTCTCTTCTGAAGTCTAGGTTTATGTAGATTCTTTCTTTTTTATCTCTATTCACACATCTAATAGGCATCTCAAACGTAACATTTCAACCCAAACTCTTGGTATTCCCTTGCTATCAACCCTCCCCCCTCTACACACTCAACTGGCCTCTTCCCTGGTCTGGTTCATTTTCATCTCAGTAAATGAAAACTTCATGCTTTGAATTAATCAGAACAAAAACCTTAGAGTCGTTGGTTCACTTCTAACTCCTGAGCAAATCCTACTCACTCTCCTTTAAAAATATATTCTAATGTGGCCACATCTCATCTTCCCCACTGTTACCATCTTACTTTATGACAGGACTATCTTTCATCTAGAAGATTATTGCCATAGTTTTCTAACAGGTCCTCCTGTTTCTTCCCTTGCCTACTGTCTGCTTATTTTCAGCAGAGCTTCCAGAGTGACTCAGTTCATGGTGCTCTTGTGCTCTAAACGTGTGAATAGCTTCATACTCCACCTGAAGTAAAAGTCATTGCCATTATAGTAGCCTTCAAGATCCTAGATCCTTAGTTAAAACCTCTGGCTTTATCTCTTATTCTTTTCCACTTCATCCCTAATGGTCTTTCTGCTGTTTTGAAAATGTCAAGCATAGTCCTCCCTGTGGGCCCTTCCCCTTAGATTCCCTTTCCTAGTATGTGCGCTCTTTCCCTACATATCCACATGGCTTTCTCCCACTCTTCCTTAGGTTTTTCCTCTAATGTTAATATCTCACTAAGGACTTCCACAAACACTCTAAAATTTCAGATCACTTCCATTACTTTCAGGCACCCTCTATTCTCTTCCCGTACCTAGTTTTTCACTGTATGATATACCATCATCTGACGTACTTTATATTTACTCATTCTTTAGTTTGTATCTTGCCCCAAATAATGCAAGTTCTATGATAGGGAGCAGGACTTAGAACACAAACTCAGTAAATATTTGTTGAAGGAATGAAAGCATCAAAGGGTGAGGAAGCTGTCTTATGTGTTAGAACTTTTCTGTTTACCCTTTTCTGAACCTTAGTTTTCATTTCCTTACTTTGTCAGATTTAACAATGAGAGACAACAGTCTAAAGACGACCAAAATGAAGGGGAACAAATTAAGGAGCCATGAAATCTTGAGGGAAGAACGCAGAAAGTAGGGGAATAAGAGAAATAAAGGATAAAAGAGAGGCACCTGAAATGAAGGAGATAGATACAAAGGGCAAGTGGGGTAGACAGGGAGAACTGAGAAGAAAGTCTGGAAAATTCTTTTGGAATAATGACCTCACTTAAACTTATATATAAAGATTGCCAGATGTGCCATGGGACTTCAATGCTTGAATATTCAGACCTCTCTTGTTATGCACTCACCACCTGGACTCCTAGGGGTCTTCAGCGACTCACTTTGGGAAAGACATACGACAGCTGAAGATCATCTGTGATGAACGGAACTAAAAAAGCACGCTTGTAAAACCCATCTACTTTATAGTTCATCGCCAATGATTTTCCTGGACAAAGTGTCTTTTTGTCTGAGAATTAACCGTGAGGTGAAAAGGGTCAAAACCATAGTAGGGCTTAAGTGATCCTGACCATGAAGACAGGGTGTCTCAGTGCTTCTGGCAGTGTTATAGTTTGTCTGTATCCCTTGCTCACCCAAGATTTATCCTTCTATCAGGGATTAGTTAGAGGAAATGTGTACATAAAGAGAGAGATGACTTAACATGCCAGGGTAGAAAACTCAACATAAATGGGATCATTCCAGATTCCTTTCTTTATTACAGAAAGATGTTATACTTTCCACTAGCCAGGAAGGTATTATACTTTTGCAGAAGTAAAACACTAGAAGCGTTCTGCAACTTCTTGTTCAGTAAGTTTTCTGACACGTGGCAACTAGTGATTAATTACTGTGTTAGAAGATAACATTCCTGTGGAGATTTGCTGGAGATACAGATGCTGTCCATGCTTGATTAGACATTGCTTAAGGAATGCTGAGGCACACTGCTGCAGTCTATTATTTCTGGCTATTTTGGTATTGCTGTTATATTTATTTTACATAGCTTCAAATTTGACAGAATTGATGGAGCCCATTTTGCAAAACTTGCCCGAACCAAAATCAAGAAGGAAAAAAAAAAAAAAAAAAAGGCTATAAAATGTGTCTGTATAAGAGCAAGAGAAAATGAGAGAGGAAGGGACTATGAATAGCAAGGCTACATTATTCCTTCTTAAATGCAATGCTTTCTGTTTTACAAATAATAAACTACAAGGCAGATGCTGTTTCTCATAAGCCTCTAAGAAACTGACCCATGTCAGCTGGTCAAACCCTTCAGGGAACTAAAGATAAACTAACTTGTCATCATGCAAGCCCTTCATCAACACCAAAACAGGCCTTGATTTGGGATCTATTCATGTGTTCAGTACACATAATGAGCATTCCTCTGGCCCAGCCTCTGAGAGACAAAGTTTCAGACTCTTGGAGCTTACAAGGTAGTCAGGGGATGTCTTCTGAGCCAGGGTCAGATAGACAGCATCATCCAAGGATGTATATTTCTGCCGGCCTATTTCCGTTCATAACCCACGGAAGAGTAAAGAGTAATAGTAGCAGAACCTCTCCCAAGTGGTGAATTTCCGCTTATACTTACTTCCTTGAACATATTTCACCAGTTCAACTGTGAAAGGCATGACTCGTTGCCATTCAATTATTTCCTGAAGAAATGCTTCATCAGCACCCAATCTACTGATGCCAACCTCAATCCTGCCCAGTCAGCATTACATTGTTCAGATGCCAGTGTTTTCAGTACGTGTTCAGGCCCCATGCTGGCTGCCAAAATTGTGTTAATTTACTTATTTCAGCTAAATAAAAAAAATCATTTAAAAAAGGATGATTGAATTTAGGAATTATATTCCTCAGAGAATTTGTAACAGTTCTCTGTATCCCTCAGGCCTCCGTGTTCTTAACTTCCCCTTGTCAGTGTTATTATGACTAGACTAATTCAATCATGAGATCATTCCCCATAAGAGCGACCAAATAAATGCAGCATTCAGTCGCACCTGGCTGCCCTAATCTGAGCAGGGAAGGCTTTCCATCAAATATAGCCTAAAACAGGGAATTTAACAAAAACACAAATACATACACATATATACACACTTTCCTGCAAGTAGGAAATAAAAAATAGGGAAAGAGAAGGATAGAAAAGCAGAGGAAGAAGAAAGCAATGGAACAAATGGAATAATAGATTTGGGAAGAAAGATTTAAAATAAATATATATAGTTTATTTTCAAAACAATGATCATAGTATATAAGTCTTCATAATTGTCAAAGTGTATAATATTTCATCATTCCTTTAAATGTTCCAAGAATTTTCTCAAATTGTCCTAACTTCCCAAGGAATCAAAAAATCAAGAGAAAGAACATAGAAGCACTAAATATTAAATAGGGAGATTCTAGGTTATTAAAGACAAATGACTTCCTAGCCATAAAGGCTTCTGCTGGAGAATGAAGGAGTTTGTGGGATAATCCACGTATGTCTAAACAGTAGCAGCGCATGGGGACACCACCGTGATCATCATCTGTCCTCGTCAAAATTGTTTAAGCTTTTATGAACGTGCTGGGGGTTTGATGTTTTAAGTTAAGGTACAGGCAGGATTAAGACCAAAAGAAGAGAAAACAAAATTAACTCTCAAATTTGAAAAAGATATATTACAGAGAAACATGAAAGATTGAGATCAGCAAACATAGAAAAGGGAAAGGATACTGATGAGTCCCATGTTCCTTCCAGAGGGAATGAGAAGGGGAGACAGGAGTCAATGGGAACATGAGAAAATAGATACATGTAAAAATGCGCTCAATACATGTCATTTACAATGAAGGAAAAATAGGAAAAAACTTCAAATGTCCAAAAATTTGCATGTGATTTAAAAATTAAATTATGGCTCATGTATACCATGGAATTATTGTTCAGGCATTAAAAGTCATGTGGAGTATTGATGGATATGGAAAAAATCATGTTTTCAAAGAACGTTGCTGATAAGAAAAAATAATTAAATTCATATAAAATTATGTTAATATAGCTCCAATTTTACAAAAAGAGAAATCATATGCACATACATGTATATGTCTGAAAAATCATATGTATATAGATAGTACAGGCACAAAAGCCGGGAGAAAGCCAAATATCAGTCTCTAGATCAAAGATTGATGAGTAATAAGTATATTCTTCTTTGTATTTTATCATTCATATCATATGGAATGAGTATACATACTTTTATATACACAAAAAAACTATTGAAGTTTCACAGTAAGAAGAACTTAGGTTACACAGTAGAAAAAACTACCACCCTAAGTAATGTCAAACACTGAAATAGAATTTTGTAGAATTACCTTCTCTGTGACCTAAGAACATTTATCTCTTTCGTTCTTTATTTTTTAAATTAAACCAATTTAAGTACCAAAAACCCATCTTCAAAAATGACTTTAAAGGCAATGTGGTCTTGGCTTTGGCATAGGAAATGAAGCCCAATCTTCCCTCCTACCTTGCAAAGTCCAAGTCCGCCTCCCGCGACATAGTGATGTTGGTCAAATTCTGCTGAAGAACAAAAATGTTCCTACACATTTTCTTGATGCCGGACTCACTGATGCGTCTGAAGTACTGGGCACCGTTGATGAGGATGCAGGAGATCAGGTGGCCCAGGCCTGAGGGATCAGAACAGAGCAGTGGGGAGAAAAGAGAAGACAGATCAGGGGCATCCTGCAGAGACTTGTGCACGGAATTGGCATCTTGTAATGCTCTATAAATTTAAATGACCAAAGAAAATGTATCTTGGAGGTTTGCATCTGCTAATCTTACAATTTCAGACTGTCTAGTAGATATAAATGGGTATATATCCACAGATCTGGTGTTGGCATGTACTCCCACTGCCACTGTGGCAAGGGCCCAGAGAACATGCCAGGTTGTTGTATAAATTAGTACAGTGCGTAGGAACTCCTGCTTTCCTGAATAGACAATTGGGAAGCAGGGAAGAACACATGTATGTACAATGATCTATTTGGCCTCTCCTTCCTCCTACAAAATAGAGGGGATACTTTTGGCTAAAAAGTTCACTGAGAACCTGTATAAGTAAAAATAAACCAATAAGAAATCAGGCATTGGCAATAATGCTAATATGCTTCAACACTGACACATAAAAATAAATCAGTAAGAAACTAAGTTACTGACAATAATGCACTAACATACTCCAACACTGGCAATGGGGTTTATTTCCAAAGCAGTTAATTGGAGATAATGTAATTGGAAGCAAAGGGCAAAGGAAAGCAGATGGTACATTGGCTGTTGAGTTTGTGTGAGATGCCTATGGACACTTCTGGGGTCCCGTAAGTAGTTTGTTATTACATCTGAAGGGCTGTCTGTGGTCCATGAAATTTAGCAAAGGGCAGCTCAGGACATCAACAAACTTACGGGTCCTTTTCAGGATCTCCCATGTAATTAAGTTGAGAAATGTTGGTGCAGCACAACGTGAAGCACATATGGGTTACTATTTTTTAAAGTTAAATTTTAATTCTAAGTGGAATTCAGTAAACATGTCTTCCTTCTTTTTTTCTTATTCTTGCAAAGTTGGACTCTAGCAGGACATTTTCCTAGGAATTCTAAAGCTAGTCTGACTCATCCCAAGCAGTCTCCTATTTCTGTTATTTTTCCTCTTTGGAAGTCATAGTCCCTTCGTGGAGACTCAAAGGTTCAGATGCAAGTGCTGGGCTCGTCTTCAAATTCAATGGCTTCCTAAGTCTTCAAAATGGGTTTTCCCTAGATTAAGGAGAAAGTAGAAACAAGGGAGAAGGATGTATTCATCTGCTTCAGCTACACTGACCCAAGGTTGCCACAAGACCACAAACTTGCCTGTGCTACTAAGTAAAAGGGAAAGAAAAAGGATTATACTTTTGTAAATGTTCTGGATGGTACATTTAAAGCTGGACAACTTAGTTCCATGATAAATCTCTGAAGGTCAAGTTTGGTATCATTCTTCTGAGCCCATAACTTCAGACATAATTTTTTTCTGCTATGATAAGATGTGGTCTGCCCAAAGTGCAGGCAGTAAGGGGGTACATGGTTTGCAGAGAACAAGAAATAATAATAAATGATAAAAAGTATATTAAAGAAATACATTTTCTAATATGGATGTTGATACTTAGGGCTGAGAAGAACCACAGTCAAGAGCAAAGAGGAAACTATGTATTAAGAGAAAAGTGAATCCCCAATGTTCACCGCAGCTTCAAGATGCAGAGTATTCCATAGGTGGCCCCAAATTCACAATGCCATGGGGCTAACTAAATGCTAACCCTTTACTCACTCATATTTTTTGGCTAAGGTCTTTCAGAGATATTCCCCATCAAAGAACCTCCACTTTTATAACTCTATCTTTAAAATTTAATGGGGAAATAGCATTTGGGGAATGTGTGTCCTAATTTGTTGGAATATAACCTTTATAAATCAATCACTAGCCACGTATTGTCACAATCCTGTGGTCAGTGTACGTTCTTAATTGTTTAAAATAATACTGGTTTTATTCTGTCAGAGAACAGAGATGCTTTTGGCATCTAGGTATACACACAAACAAATCAAAACAAATAAAAAGGGAATATTATTTGAAATCCTAACAGGGGGCCTATGGGTGAAATTTTTCATGAAAAATATTTGGCTGGCAGCACATTTTTGAAGATTGAGAAGATAAATGTCTTTAGATGGTACTTGTCTCTCATTCCCTTCCTTGCCTGCCTGCCCCTGCAGACATCTATGGATGTGGCCTTCTCAAACATCTCTCCTCATGGGAGGCTTCTGTTCTTTCTGATGAGAATGTACTCTGTGAGAAAACTTCCCATTCCAGTGATAATTTTAGCCAATAAGGGGTCTGTCAGGATTCTCTCCTCATTGCGTCTTTGTGTTTTCTTTTTCTTTTATAAGCTCCTCTTGAGTTAATTTACAGCCCACTCCACATATTCGCTCAAATCTCATGAGTGGCATGTCAGGAAGGCAGCCATCTGCCTTATCTTGGATAAATCTCCTTATCAACCAGGAGCAGATGGCAGCCATATTGTTGTCTACCTAGTCATACACAGAGAGGCCAGGTATTGCAGATTTAGTTCAAACAAACAAGCAAACAAACAACATTTTCTACAAGTTTTAAACTTCAACCATCTAGAGCAGGCGTCCTCAAACTTTTTAAACAGGGGACCAGTTCACTGTCCCTCAGACTGTTGGAGGGCCGGATTACAGTAAAAAAAAACAAAAAAAACAAAAAAAAAAAAACTATGGAAAGTCGTTGGATGGCGAAGGTTAACAGCAGGAGCAGAAGCCCAAGCTTCATCTGTGATCTTCTCCCATCACCCCCAGATGAGACCGGGCAGTTAAAAGAAAACAAGCTGAGGACTCCCAATGATTCTACATTACAGTGAGAAAACCAGGGTTCAGAGGTACTGAGTATGTCTTCGAGGTCATGAAGGCAATAAATGGAAATTCAGGAATTTGAACTTAGAGCTACCTCATCGCTAAGTCAAGGCCAGTCTCCGTGGCTGCCTCAAGTCATGGTTACTGAGTGACTATTAATCAATGTTCAATTCCCTACATCTGGGAGATCAATTATTCTAGTTTCCACAGTCATTTTGGCTTGTGAGAGCAAGATGGCTGACAAGTAACAGCTTCTGTGCAATTGGGCACTGTGAGTCTTGGGAGATAAGACTCCAGGCATCTCTGGCTGGTGAGATCTGCCTATAATCATCCTTTTGAGGATACAGGGAGTCATCAAGAGACTTCTAAACCCCAAGAGGAGGACAAAAACAGTGGAAAACTGGCAAGTGGTCGCATGTGTTTGATAGGTCTAAACCTGCTGGCAGCTGTGAGTATAGCAGCAGTGAGACTGCAAACTAGAAAGGCCTTACCTGTGATCTGTTTTGGTGTTTTTGGACTTGGAACTCAGTTGAACTGCCTTGGGGAGAGCTTGAGCAGGAGTGT
>CAUYPK010144045.1:0-12235 GCA_963574355.1 Loris lydekkerianus
TGTTAAGCTACGGTTTTCTGCACTTTATTTAAAGTTTTAAAGTTGTTGTTGCTAGTTTACAGTTTTTCTTTAGCAATAAATATTGAAAAGCATTTAACCTGATTCCTCAATTATTGTAATTGTTTTGGGTATATATTTTTATTTTTAAAATTTACCAGTGGCTGCTGCATTTTCCACCTCAGCTTATACTCGAGTCACTAAGTTTTCCCAGTTTTTAGGTAAAATTAAGGGGGTCGGCTTATACTCGGGTTGGCTTATACTCGAGTATATACCGTAGTTAGAATCATCTAATACAAACAACCCCCCAGTTGTTTGTACTGTGAAGTCAGATTTGTACGCAATCTTGGCCACCTGGAGTTGTGTATGCATCATTGGACCACTGTCATAAATCATGGGGGCAATAGGCCCCCCGTAACTACTAACTACCCCAGCTGTTGTGAGGACCAAATGAAATTACGGAAGCAGAAGGAAGGGCTCTCCAAACAGAAAAGCACTAAACAAAAAGAAAAATATTTTTAATCACTGTACAATTGAGCTGTCATCGCAGGCTCTAAGCCTCTATGTTTTTTGTTTGTCTAACAAAAGAGGATCCTGTGGTCTGGAAATGGGACACCATTTGCCAGAAGCCACATAACTGGTCAGCAATCACAATCGCTGGTCCAAATGCAAGGTCTCCCCTCTCCCAACTCAGTGCCCTCTCCCCACACCAGCCTTGCTCACCTGTCCTTGTCTTCATTAGCCCCCAGTACATTCCACTAACAAAAAGGCCAAACTAAACCCAAAATCATAAAATATTTCAGCTTTTAGAATATGCAATCTCCTCTACAGTTGCAAAAGCTAAACATTGATGCTTTTCTGAAATAGTCTGAAATAGTCTCTTTGTTTTCATTTTGTAGGACTTGGAAAAGTAAGGGCAGAAGGGTATGCTTTACTCTGAATTAGGGAGCACCCACAAAAAGTCCTTTCTGATTCCTCCTTTTCTTGTTGTTAGAATTCCCCATTCTTGGGATTTACAGATACCCAAGAAACTGGCCTTATGTCATGCTTAGCACTTGCCAGGGCATAAGCCAATACCATATCAGTCCATGAGCTTGTTGACTCAATTTTGTAACAGACCAATCCCTTCTGTTGGGGCAGGTGTCCTCGTAAGCCCAGATCAGCATAAGTATCTCCTTTTCACCAAATCAAAATCATTAGGGCACTTTCCAGCAGCACCAAACTCCCTCTGGCCTCTCCTGGCCAAAGCCCACTTTAAATAGAAACACATGGCAAGACTCACATATAGCTCCAGGACACCAAAGTCTACATGTATTTCATTAAAGGACCTGGGAACTGGCTCAGCACCTGTGGCACAGTGGTTACAGTGCCAGCCACATACACCAAGGGTGGCGAGTTCAAACCCAGCCCGGGCCAGCTGAACAACAATGACAACTGCAACAAAAAAACAGCCAGGCGTTGTGATGGGTACCTGTAGTCCCAGCTACTAGGGAGGTTGAAGCAAGAGAATCGCTTAAGCCCAAGAATTTGAGGTTGCTATGAGCTGTGACACCATGGCACTCTACCGAGGGTGACAAAGTGAAACTCTGTCTCAAAAAAATAAATAAAATAAAATAAATTTAGGGAAAAAAAAGGACACAGAAACTGGTTCATGGTTTGCAAAGAAATTGTGTTTCTATGTTACCATGTGCAGCCTGAGGAAGTATTCCTCCTCAGTTATAACTTTACACGGAAGGAAGCTACTGCTTTCACTCCTCAATCCTTCCTGTTCTTGTGGCTAATCTTATAGATAGCCCCAACTTCCTACTTTGCAGGCAATCATGTCTGGTTATCTACATGGGTGAATATAACATCCACATGAGGTGGTGCCGCCTTTTGGTGCTCCCCAATCACACTTTAGAATCCATTTTTTATTTCTTGGATGTCAGGCAAGATCTACATAGGATTTCTTTCTTTGTAGTTTCATTGGAATAGATTCAACTATGGTTTCAACTCATGGATTCAAGAGTCAAAACAAATGCATCTTGTTTTAAGTAAATAGTCATGTAACTCAAAAAGGATGCTACAGGCTGAGCAGCTTTTACTTTGTGCAAGAAGTTTCATAAACTCTTTCACAAAAGTGTTTCAAACAGGATAGAGGAATGAATGGTAACACCCAGGAAGGTGTAGCTGACTGACCACAGCCAAAGGAGGCTGATGGAAAACTGCATGATGAAGTGAAGAAAGTCTCTAGTGTATTTGCTTCTATTAGACTTTATTGTTTTCTAGATTCAAATCCCATGTTTCTCAAGGTAGGCTTCATGAAACATGGTATTCCACATGCCTCATGAAGAAAAGTTTCATTGAACCATTTTGAGAAGTACTGTATACTATATTCACATGTGATAGTCATTAGCGGTGCTCACCATATCTTTCTGCTTCCCTCCTTCCTGAGTACATTTTAGGACTGAATTTCTTGGATACTTTGTGGTTGGCTGGGGCCATGTAACAAGTTCTAAGCAATGAGCTGTAAGCAGAAATGACAAATGTCAATTCTTTTTTTTTTTTTTTGCAGTTTATGGCCGGGGCTGGGTTCGAACCCACCACCTCCGGCATATGGGGCCAGCACCCCACCCCTTTGAGCCACAGGTACCACCCCAACAAACGTCAATTCTAGGTTAGAATATTTAAATGGTGGAGAAAGACTCCCCAGAACTCTTTTTCTCTGTAATGAAACAAAATAAAAGCAAACCAAATAGAAATGTTATATCCTAATAAGCTGTAACTAAAAAAAAAAAAAAAAAAAAAAAAAAAAGGATGATGTGGGGGCGGAGAAGGAGAAAGAAGAAATTAGCAATTCTCAAAAGGTCTTAATTGCCAAGTCATGGAAGCAACCTAAGTGCCCATCAACCCATGAATGGACCAATAAACTGTGGTATACGTATACCATGGAATATTATTCAGCCATTAAAAAAGATGGAGACTTTATATCTTTTACATTTCCATGGATGAAGTTGAAATACATTCTTCTTAGTAAAGTATTTCAAGAATGGAAAAATAAGTATCCAGTGTACTCCATACTAATATGAAATCAACATATAAACAATTACATGCCCCTAAGAACAATAAAACACTATTATTGTCCAGTTTGAGGGTAGAGGGAAATGGGAGGGGAGAAGGGGAAGAATGTATGGCAAAAATGTTTGCGGGTCCAACAGGCGGGGTCACTTACAGACTATAATAAGCAAAGGCCATCTGCTGACAAATGGTGTGTAAGAAGCAGGAGCAAGAAATGAGCTTGTGCTGTTTTTAAACTGCTAAAATTTGGGGGTTGTTTGTTGTCGAAGCACAACCTAATTTACTCTACCCTAATCAGAAACTGATACCAGAGAGGATTTGGAAGTCATATGGGCCTATTTTCATGTACATCAACATTTCTTTTTTATTTTTTTTCTCACTTTTTTTTATTGTTAAATCATAGCTGTGTACATTAGTGCAATCACCTGTACCCATTTACATCAACATTTAAATAAAGCCTCAGGAAGTCCCATAGTCAAGATAACATACATAGTAAAAAAAATAAATAAATAAATAGACCTTGGATGGTTTAACTAAACTTCATTTTGCCAATATTTCTCCAACATACAAGTGAGCAAAATACATTTGAACTCGGAATTTAGTAAATTTTTTTAAAAATCAGTGATATACATAAAGCTGAAGAAGAAAAGCATTCACTGAATTAGCAAATGACACCAAATTCAGAAGAATACTTGATGTGAACAATTTCAGAGAAACATGTTTCAAAGACATGTTAACTAACTGAAATTATTGCTAAAGAAAGACATGGATTAGGATTAAATATAATGGCTTGCCCTTAGTCTAAAAATTACCTACTCAGGAACAGTATGAGAGAGCTTCCCTTTAAAAATAGCTTATGTTGATAAAAGACTTAAATGTGAAGCATGAAACCATAAGAACCCTGGAAGAAAATGTGGGAAAACTTCTTCTAGATATTGGTTGAGGCAAAGACTTTCTGAAGAAAACCCCGATGACAATCATGACAACAACAAAAATAAATAAATGGGACTTGATTAAATTGTAAAAACTTCTGCACAGCTAAGGAAATAATCAACAGAGCAAATAGACAACCTACAGAATGGGAGAAAATAGTCACAAGCTATACATCCAGTAAGGGGCTAACAACCAGAATCTACAAAAAACTCAAGCAAATCAGCAAGGAAAAAACAAACAACTCTTTTACAATGTGGGCAAAAGACATGAACAGAAGCTTCCCAAAAGAAGATAGACAAATGCCCAATAAACGTGAAAAAAATGCTCAATGTCACTAATGATCTGGGAAATGCAAATTAAACCACACTGAGTTATCACCTTACCCCAGTTAGAATGGCTTTTATTAAAAAGTATAAAAACAATAGATGCTGGGGTGGATACAGAGAGAGAGGAATACTTTTACACTATTGGTGGGACTGCAAATTAGGATAACCTCTATCGAAAATAGTATGGAGATTCCTCAAAAAACTAAAAATAGACCTACCATTTCATTCAGCAATCCCATTGTTGGGCATTTACCCAAAGGAAAAGAAATCATTTTATCAAAAAGACTCCTGCACTCGAATGTTTATTGCAGCACAATTCCCAATTGCTCAGCTGTTGAATCAACCCAAGCATCCATGAATTCATGAATGGATAAATAAAATATGGTATATGTACACTATCAAATACTACTCAGACATAAAACTGGATGACCTAATGCCTTTGGAACAAACAGGATGGATCTGGAGACCAATATCCTAAGTGAAATAGACAAAGAATGAAAAAATCAACACCACATGTACTCATACTAAATTGGAACTAACCAAGGAGCACAAATGTGGATAGAGTCAAGTAAAACTCAACCACGTCAGATTGTATTAAAAAAAAAAAAAAAATTCAACACATTGTACCCCACACATACATAAATGCATTCATGGTCTATGTATTTGACTTAATAAAAAAAAATAAATAAAAAAAAAAACTCAGTGGAAATCAAGCACTGGGGAGGAGTCAGGAGGCGATGAGAAAAAACCTACCTAACAGGTACCATAAACACTACCTGGGTGATGGGCTCTGATAAACTCTGATTTAAGCATTACAAAAGCAATCCATGTATCCAAGAACATTTGTACCCTGTAATACTTTGAAATAAAAAATAAAATGTGGTATATGTATGCTATGGAATACTATGTAGCCATGAAGAAGGATAAATTAAGTCATTTTAAAACAATTTGGATGAAACTGGAGACGATTATTCTAAGTGAAGCATCTACAGAATGGAAAAACAACCACCACACGTACTACTATTAAATTGGAACTAACCAATGAGGAGCACACATGTGCCCAGAGGGAAGTAAAATTCAGTGGAAATCAAGCAGGGGGGAGGAGGGGACGGCAAAAACCAACCTAATGAGTGCAGCAAACACTATCTGGGTGATGGGCACACTTCAAACCCTGACTCAAGCATAGTAAAATAGATACATATAACCAAAAACATTTGTAGCCCCTTAATATTTTGAAATTAAAAAAAACCAAAAAAATTTTTATACCATTTATTATACTATGCAGTACAAAATCTGCAGAGGTAAAAATACATACATAAAAGTAAAATAAATAAATAAATATATAAAACAATGAATAGCTTATGTTACCTACAGGCAGAGTTGACTGGAGTTCATTATGAACTAGAAGAGAAATACAGACTAGCAAGGAAATGACAAATTCTTAGGTTTCATTAATTTTTTTCACTCTTAGATTAGAAAAACTTTTAATATTTAGAAAATAATACCTATATATAAGATATAAAGAACAAATAATGAAATGAATATAAATGTGTCTATTACCTAGCTTAAAAATAGAGCCAACATTTTTAAGAGCCCTCTCTCTGGTCTCTTTCTGGGTTCCCTTCCTTTCTCTTCCCCAGAGAAAACCACCATCACAGGTTGTATTTTTTTTTAATATTAGTTCATTTTCAAGAGGATCAAATCTACTGTTCTCTACATTGCTGAGAGCATACCTGGTCAGCTGGGGTAGCGGGGAGCAGTGAATTCTAAGCTTTACATCCTAAGACAGACATTAAGAAACCAATACATAGGCCAGTCTTTGTGGCTCATGCCTGTAATCCTAGCACTCTGGGAGGCTGAGGCAGGTGGATTGCTTGAACCCAGGAGTTCAAGACAAGCCTGAGCAAGAGCAAGATCCCATCTCTAAGAAAAATAGAAAAACTACCTGGGCGTTGTAGTGGGTGCCTGTAGTCCCAGCTACTTGGGAGGCTAAAGCAAGAGGATCTCTTAAGCCCGGGATTTTGAGGTTGCTGTGAGCCATGACCCATGGCATTCTACCCAGGATGACAGAGTGAGACTCTGTCTCAAAAAAAAAATTTAAAAAGTTAACTGATACACGCTAGTACACGATCTTTACATTGTAAAAAAGGAAATGAATTTAGAAAGAGGGGTCCCAATTCTCACATTGGGGTACTCAAAACTTCATGACTGAGAAGGTACATCATTCTGAAGTATAACAACAAAGATTTAGGAGGGAAAGTACTCGTATATAAAGATAAACATACATTCTTGAGTAGAATACAAAATTCACATGACCAATTTAAGATAATACTAGGACTTACAAGGCATGTCTACAAATGTTTATTCCTGTCATTGACCCTGTGATATAACTTTATCCTTCTCTGCTGTGAGGGGTGTTAATTATGTGAATAAACATTTAAAAAGGCCTGGCATGATGGCTCAAGCCTATAATCCTAGTAACCTGAGACGCCAAGGTTGTGGGGATTGCTCAGGAGTTCAAGACCAGCCTGAGCAAGAGTGAGACCCCATCTCTAAAATTAGTGGGCACTGTGGCAGGCACCTGTAGTCCCAACTACTCAAGAGGCTGAGGCAAGAGGATCCCTTGAGCCCAAGAGTTTGAGGCTGCTGTGAGCTATGATGCCATGGCACTCTACCCAGAGTAACAGGGGGAGACTCTGTCTATAAAAAAAAAATTGAAAAGACTGATTGAAAGAGACTACAATCTCCCTAAAACATGTGGAAAAGGAGTTAAATGTGTTATTGGTGTTCCAAGAATAGAACTAGGGCAGTGGAAAGATGAGAACCTAATAATAAAAGCCAGACTTTTCTCTAATTATTAAAATTATTGAAAACAGAATGAGCTGGCTTTAAGTTAGTGAGTTCTCCACTACTAAGAGGTACACATTTTAAATTCATTCATCCCCACTCCTTTCCTTCCCCCCTTTCCTTCCTCCTTTTCTTCCTTCCATCTGCAGATATCAGTTATATTCCAGATACTGGGTTAAGCAATGTCTTAAGGAAAAAACTACAAAGTTTCCAGCTTCTTGAAACTCACATTCCTATGGGAATTTCAAAATTAAATTAAATATTTTTGCACATACATAAAAGATAAATATTACAGATGAAAGGTGCACAGTCCTGTGACCTGATCAAGGAGGTCAGATCCCTGTGGAAGCAACGGTAACAATCCAAAGAGCAAACAGACGCTAACCAAGCAAAGATGGTAGGGAAAAGCATTCCATGGAGAGGGACAAGCATATGCAAAGGCCCTGTAGCAGGAAGAAGCATAAGGAAGGAATACAAGGAATGGAAAGAAGGTAACCAGAGCTGGATCAGAAGGGCAGGAGTGGACACATGAAGCTGCAGAGAAAGGCAGCCACCAAACCCTTGAGGCATTGTGGTTTTATTTTGAAGGAGAAGGTGGGAGTGAGTGATGTGCAGAAGCAAAATTTATATTTTGGGAGAATCATCCCAACTCTGGAGTGAAGAAGAGACTGGAAAGGGACAAAAGTGATGACAGCTGATTTGTTAGGAAACACCCACACTGGTCCAGGCACAAGACGACAGGAAAGTTGTAAAGTTGACTTGAGCCCTGGATGGAGACAGAAATAGATCTTCTCTGATCCCCGATGTCTGAGTTAATGCATGTGGCAGTTAGTGGCTTTATTTTTTCTTTAATGGCTGAAAATTCTCTTCCATGCCCCTATTGAGAGCTAGTATCTGTGTCCCCTCTCCTTGAATCTGAGTAGACCTGAGACTGTTTGACCAGTAATACCATGTGACTTCTGGGGCCACATCATAAAAGGCCAAGTGGCTTCCGCTTGGTCTCTTGGAATGCTCCCCGTGAGGATGATCCCTCTATCTCTCTCTCCTGCAACACAGCCAGCACTCTGTGAGCAACACAGGCAACATGGAGAGGCCATGTCTACCTTCTTCAATACATGGTGCCAGCTGAGCCATGCCTCCCTGCATCCCAGCCCAGACAACAGACACAAGAATGAAGAAGCCTCCTACCCAGACCATTGGAATCATCCCTAAGCATGTGAGTCTTCCCAACTGAGGCCCCACACATCACGAAATGGAGATAAACTGTTCCCATTGTACACTGTCGCAATTCCCACAAGCATGAGAGTAATAAAATGGTTGTTATTTTATAGCACTGAGATAGGAGTGGTTTATTGTGTAGAAATTATAAGTACAATAGTACATATGGGGTTGTGTCCCTCACTTCTGGGAAGGGAGTCTCTGTAGCTTTAAACAGATTCTCAAAAGGATTCAAAAGCAAAAAAACAGTTAAGAACCCTTCATTTCAATGAAAAGTAATTCTGTTCTATACACAAGATTTCAGAATCATGTCTATGCTAATTAAGTAAAATATATCTGCATTAATTAAACTTGTATCATGGAAGGGAAGACAGATTTTGAGGGGGAAATGAGAGAGATGGTGTTTATTAAGGATAAGGGAAATGTGTCAAACAGTCTATGAAACTAGTGTATGGTGCCCCATGGTCACATTAATGTACACAGCTATGATTTAATTTAAAAAAAAAAAAAAAAGGATAAGGGGAAAATAAAGTAGGAGAAGTAGGCTAAAACCAAGTTACAGAGAACTCAAACACACTAAAAGGAAGGCTGTCAGCTAGATTCTAAGGTGGCCCCTGACCCATGTCCAGGCACACCTGTTGTGACGCCCTTCCTTGAGTATGACCAGGACCTGTGACATGCTTCTAACCAATAGAATAAGGCAGGATGTCGGCCCCATAATTATACTACCTTATCTAAGATCTTGTCCTTGATGAAATAAGAGGCCATCTAGGAAAGCCCACGTGGCAAAGATCTGTGGGTGGCCTCTAAGAACTATGAATGGCCTCCTGGAACTGACAGCCAGAAAGAAGCCAGAGCCTTCATTCTCACAGCCACAAGGAAATGAATTCTGCCAACAACCAGAAGAGCATTCTTCCCCAGTCAAGCCTCCAGATGAGAAAATAGCCCAGCTAATAACATGCGTGCAGCCCTATGAGACCCTATATAGGACCCAGATAGGCTGTGCCCAATCCCTCAACCCATGGAAATTGTAAGATAAAAATATATGTTGTGAAGTCCCAAAGGTTATGGTAATTTATCACACAGTAATAGAAAACTAATACAGGTGGCAATTCCTAACACAGGCTGGAATGTTGTATGGTGAAGCTGAAGTATAGGAAAAAGAGACAGAGGAGGAAGCATAAAGGATGATAAGCAGTTGCCATCAAGACAGTCAAAGAGAAGTGTAAGTCAGTATGCTTGTTTGGAATGTCACAGAGAATGAGTTCTGAAATAAAAATTCTAACTTGGTACCTAGGACCTAGAGGAAGTTATTTGAAGACAGCACAGGGCTTTGCAAGAATAGAAACAAAGCCACAGCAGCAAACATGCTAAAATGTTGCTATGAAACAGGCTGTACTCTCTTGTTTAAGCCCCATTTTTCAAGGAAAAAGAAAATTACTAAGACATTTTAATTAAATTACTGAATTTTTTGTTTTTCTCAATGAATGTCCACTGACTCCTTAGTTCTCCCTTCCCTCAAAAAGCCTCATGACTTTCTTCTATTTAGAATAAATGATATGGAGGAAGGAGCAAGATAGCGCCCAAGTAACAGCTTCTTTGCAACAGGGCGTGCTGAGTGGGGGGAGAAGACTCCAGCCATCTCTGGCTCTGCCCAGAAACATCCCTTTGAGGATGCAGGGAGATAGCGAGAGACTTCTGGACCCCAGAAGAACAAAAGCAATGGAGAAGTGGCAAGTGGTTGCATTCATTTGGTCTGAGGACGTGGCTGCTGCAGCTATAACTATAACAGCAACAAGATTCAAAACAGGGAAGGCCTTCCCTGTGGGTTGTTTTATTTTTCTGGACTTGGGCACTTGGTTGAACTACGCTGGGAAAACTTGGGGGAGAGTGCAGATGATTTTAAGCATTGTCTAGGGCAGGCGTCCTCAAACTGCAGCCCATGGGCCACATGAAGCGGTGTGAATTGTATTTGTTCCCATTTTGTTTTTTACTTCAAAATAAGATATGTGCAGTGTGCATAGGAATTTGTTCATAGTTTTTTGTTTTTTTTCTTTTAACTACAGTCCGGCCCTCCAACAGTCTGAGGGACAGTGAATTGACCCCTGTTTAAAAAGTTTGAGGATGCCTGGTCTAGGGCCCCGGACTGAGCCGCTGAGCCAGAACGGAGCTGCTGAGCCAGAACAGAGCTAATCTTGTTCAGCTGCGGGCCAGGCATGCAGCCACTGTGGGAGAACTACATCTGCAAGCTCCACCCTCAGGGTTGCAGAGTGAGGCTCGGGTTAGGAGACCTCGGGTGAGTGATCTAGTGACTGAGCAGTGCCAAAGGCCAGGACTGAGGTGCTGGGAAACAGCAGAGCTTTCAGTGTTTGGCAGTAGGAGGGCTGCCTTGTAGCCTCGCCCTCAAGGGCATAGAGTGAGACTGGTTGTGGCACGCTGGATAAGTGGGCAGCCACTTCAAGAGATCTCTCAGTGACAAGTGCTTTCCTGGGAAAGCTTCTGCTTACCCAAGATTAATAGTTTAAAGGGTCTTTTAAGTGGACTGGGGAGAGATTTAGGCTCCCAACACTGAGGGGTCTGAGAAATCAGCAGAGGCCTCCTGTCTCCATCTCATACAGCTGTATCAGCATTGTGATTAACATCTCATACCCCAAAAGGTCACCTATTGCCCAGACAATATTCAGCAAGATATATACACTGCTTGGTTTTGGTTTTGTTTATTTGTTGTTTATTTCAACATTTTCCCTGTAGATTTTTCTGTTTTTTTTTCTTTTCTTTCTTCATTTTTCTAGTTTAAATATAATTTTCCATTATTGCCTTCTTTAACAATTGTAACTTCATTTTTGCTAGTGTTTCTGCCCCTGTTATTTGGTTTTTCTACCAATTTTATCCTATAAGGTTTTCTGTTTGTTTGGTTTGGTTTAATTTATAGTATTTTTGTCTTTCCTCTCCATTTGGTGGAGATGGGCTACCATGTCTGCTCAGGCTGGCAAAGAGCAGCTGACTTCAAGGGAACCACCTAACCGAGCACCCCCAGAGTTTGGGGGGGTTTTAAGGTTGGGTCAAAGTACTCTACTGTACACCTTTATTACTCCTAGCTTCCTCTTGCTATGCCTCTCTTCTTTTTGTCAATATTCCCTTTTACTCACCCCCTCTCTTTTCTTTTTTCTTTTTTTTAAATCCTTTTCCCTTCTTGCTCTTCAATCTTCTCATCCTTTAGGTCCTATTCCAAAAGGACTCATCAAAACCTTAGGCCAGAGGCACGATTACAAAGCAAAAGGAAGTGAAAGGAAAATTAGGGCAAGGAAACAGACAGAAGAAAACATTCATGAGGAAGAATCAGAAGAAAAATCCTGGAAACATGAAAAACCAGTACAGAGCAACCCCCATCAAGGGACCATGAGGTTGCTACTGAAGATTATTCCACCTATAAAGAAATGTTAGAAATGACAAAAGGGGAATTTAAAATATAGATGATGAAAACAATGAAGGAAACTGCTGAGAAAGTGGAAAATAACCAAAGGAAATCCAAAAACAGAATCAAATAAGAGATTAATGATATGAAGAATATAGAAAGAATATAGCTGAGCTGAATGAACCGAAGCAGTCAATTAGAGAACTTAAAGCTACAATAGAAAGTATCAACAACAGATCAAATCATGCAGAAGAAAGAATCGCAGAGGTAGAGGACAAAGCTCTTTTTTTTTTTTTTTATTATTATAGATAAAAATATGCACCATAGATGTGGCCCGACCCATTACCCTCCCTCCATCCAAACCTCCCCCCTCCCTTCCCCTTCCTTGGTCCTTTCCTCATAGTCTTGTGGTATAGTTGGGTTATAGCCTTCATGTGAAAGC
>CAUYPK010144052.1:0-15980 GCA_963574355.1 Loris lydekkerianus
GTCTATCTTAGTTAATGGTGAAAGGTGTGGGTCTAGTTTCAATCTTCTACAGGTTGCCAACCAGTTTACCCAGCACCATTTGTTGAATAGGGAATCTTTTCCCCACTGAGTGTTTTTAATTGGCTTGTCAAAGATCAAATATTTTCAGACAATGGCCACTTCATCAGGAACTGGTCATCCCATCAGGATGATTCTAAAAGGCTTGCCCAGGAATCAAACTGTCACCAGGTAGACTTAACTCAAGAAGTATGTATTGTTCCTCAGCAGGAAGAGAAAGCACATTACTAACAAATGCATCTCAAATCTAAGTGCTCAGGGATTCTTTAAGTTCATCTACACGAAATGAATAAGGCAGAGACATGGGCTTGAGGCAAAGCATCCATGTGGAGTCTTAGGGAAATCTACCAAGTGCCAGGAACCTCCATGCATCTGGGCCTTATAATAACTCTGAAAGGGTTCCTTGGGTCTAATTATAAATAAAGTTGCTAAGGCCCAAAGAGAGTTAAGTAAACTGTCTGGATTTCTGGAGCTTATAAGTGGTAGACCTGGGATTCAAATGCAGTGGCTCTGTGGTGCTAGGCCCTTTCCACCACATTTCAGCGTCATCCTCAACCCGGCTATAATGACAGCCCTGACAAAGTGGGCCATGTGCCCAGGACAGACTCTGCCTCCTTCAAAATTTGAACTGGCTCTGCCCTGAAATAGACTCTTGGCCACCCTTTAAACTTTTTCCCAAGGAGTATGTGGATTTAACTATCTGTCACTGCTCCAGGTTTGGGAGTCCCAGAAGAATAGAGTCGTGTCCACAGAGGCCAGCACAGAGCTTGGACTAGAGCCAAAGGAGTCTCACACAAATAACGCCAAGGTCAACACTTACCACAAGATGTACAGCTTTCCTGTCAACCACAGAGAAGGGAACTGAATATGCATTGCTATTTGTTAATCCTCTTTAGGAAGGCAGCAGGACGAGGTAACATGACTGTTTATCTCAAGGACCCCATTATCAAAACCCGATGTGGCAAAGACACCAGCATCAAGGATGGGGGAGTGGCTCCGCCTCTCCTGGGAAACTTCCCTTCCTGGAAGACCACTCCCAGGGGAGCTCTTGTGGCCAGCGGGGGTCAGCAGCTACGAGCCAGCACTCACTCAGGGACAGGTGGGTTGATGTCCCCCCACAGCTCTTCACTGTGTAGGATCTCTGGGAAATCATCTACTCTTTCTGAGGCTCCACTGTTTCCTCTCAAAAATGGGCATGATGCCTTCTTTACTGGTCTTTTTGGAGGTTTAAATAAGATCATTCAGGGACCATCTTAGCACAAAGTGGGTTCTTAGCATAATGATCCCCTCCCTGACTATAGAGGCTGGAGGAGTGATCTGGCTCAGAGCTGTGAGAAGCAGACAAAGGCTGGGAATTGCCCACTTACTAGAGCTGGATAACTGAGCGCAAGTTTTATAGTATGAGAGAATTGTAGCAATAACTTTTCCTTTTTTAATTGAGAGAGATAAGGAACCCAAAGCTGTTTGGCCCCAAACATGTGTGACTGTGCTGGGAGTTTGACATGTGGTCTTCAGGATGGCCCTGCAAAGTAGGTCACAGGGTCCCCGGGTCAGTGAGAGAAAGGCTGAGACCCAGACAACTCGTATAAATAGCATCTCCACACCTGTCTTTGAGTAAGACTCCTTCCCTGTTACCCCACATACTAATTCACCACGAAGTCACATGGTGGGGGTGGGGGTGGGAGAGGTCAGGATCAAGACCTTCCTCCTTGGAGATTGATGAAATCCACTTCAGGCATGTCTTGCTCTGATTAAAATACACCCATAATAAATTACCAACTCTCTTGACATGGAGATGTGAGTGACAGAAGTGCCACAGACAATGGGTCCGGGAAATCATCATAGAAAAGGGAAGAAGAGCAATGTTAGTCTACCTCCTTGCCTGAGCTTTCTCACTTGTAAGCATCTGTGAGTGTCTGGGGTGACAAGCAATGTGGCAGAGAGGTTAGAAGGGGATCTGGAGGTCACAGCTGTCATAGACGAAGGTAAACCAACAACCTACTGCTTTTGCTTAATATGTCAGGAGCCTAAGTAGGGTCCCCCACACCCAAGCTATAGAGTAGGAAGAATTTCTTCCCAGGCATCAGGCTCTCTTGTCTGTGCCTGCTCCTTAACCAGCTCCTTCCCTGCATACAAATCTGGTGCCTTCAGCCCCCACTCCCCTTCCTTTCTAAACCTTCTTTCAGGGGAGTGTCTCTCTTCAGTGTTAACATAAAGCCATTTTCTTCTCTCAGAAGTCAAGTTGTTGGTTTCCTAGGACTCTTTTCTCGCTAGGGAACAAAAAGGTTGGCACCTATGATTTCAGGGATGGGAGATTGGAGAAAGACCATCGAAGAAACAATGGTGGAGGGTACACAGTCTGAGAGAAGTGGAAAGTGGAAGACTGCTTTTGCCGCTCACGCTCCCCCTGCCCTGCAGAGAGGTTTCTGGGGGCTCCCACAGATTGTGGAGCATGGGGTGGGACACGCCACAAAGTACTCATACTTGTGCCTATCTGGAAAATAGTAGGATAGTGGAGAAATAAATAAATAAATAAATGAAGGCCCTTAGAATCAAGATATAAAGGTTGTCTCTGATGCTTTTGAGGTGAAAGACCATTGGCAACACGACTGTGGCATAGGGTAGTGAGTACAGAACAGGCAGCAAGTCATGAGAACTCGATAACCATGGCTTCCTCCACTCTGCTGTGGGTAGGCAGATCATGTAAGAGTGGGCCCTGCACGGGCTTGTAAAGTAGCCAGGTGAGGTCTAATATTCCCCACCAGCATTGTATTGTTTACTGAGTCAGCTTCCCCTCACTCCCAAGGCTGTATTTACCAACAAATTAAGTAACGCATGATGATGCATTTAATGGTTCCGGGGAGTTGAGCCTTTAAAATCCCAGCATATTCTGACCTTCTGGCTCAGAATTTATAGAGTTAAGCCTGGGTATTGACCTGGAGAGAAAGGAGAATTTCCTTCCCAGGGCATCTCTGTGCTCCCAGTCCTCAGGGCGCCCATCCCCTCTCAGGAGAATCCATTCACGTGTGTCAGAGCACCTGGTGTTCTCAACACAAGAGCGCACCAGGGATCACCTTCCTGACCAAGGTGAAGATAATCCTTTCTTCACATCACTGTTAAGCATGCATTTGCACAAGTACTCAAGCTTTCCTGAACCCTCTCCCACTGACAGTCACTAAACTTAGTAAGGAGTTAATGATGAAGGACTATCTCCTTGAATGACCATGAGATAAAACACAAGGCCCAGAAGGCTGGGGCTGAGCCGCCAAAGGAGGATGCTGTGGACTGTTCTTTCAAACCCAATCACCTCAGACCTCTGGCTCACCTGGCCTCACCTCCCACACTCCTGCACAAGGCCCTGAGCATCTGACTTCATTCTGCTCTCCACATGCCTTTGACTTGCCCTGCTCATTGTCTGTACCCATCCAGTGGGCTGCTCCAGTAAAATACTGAGTCTGTTTTGATCTTTCTCTGAAACTCATTTCCATCTTTTAGATAATTCATTAAACATCATTTTAAATTGTTTCCATGGCTTTTAGCCAAGTTAACTTTTTGAGCCAAATCTGATAATGTATATTTTCTCAAAATGTCATACATATCAGAGATATTCCAGTATCTTAGCCTAGAACTGTATGTTGTATCCTCTTTTAATTTGATTTAATCTATTCCATATCCATGGTTATATTCTCTTTCTCATTATTAATCTTTTTATTTGTGCTTTCTCTCTCACTTTCTTGACTATGTCTTAAAAGAGTATGTCCTTTTTGTTTCTTCAAAGAATGAGTTTTTAGATTCCCTTATAAATTCTAATGCTTTTTTCTAATACATTAATTTCTACTATATGTATGGTTTATTGCTTCCTCATTTCCTCACATACCTCTTTTTTAACTTCTATGTTAGATGTTTTATTTCTTTTCGAGGTAAAAGACCATTAGCAACATTGATTATGAGGGTATTTATGCTATGGATTTGCATCTAAGTACAGCTTTGGTCACATCCCATAAGTTTTGGCAAATAGTGTTGCTCTCTTAATAGTTTGTAATTGTGGTTTTGATTTTCATTTGTATCCCAAAGTCATTTAAGAAAGCTATATTTTTTCTTTCCATGTGATTAAGTTTTATTTTGCTTTGATTTTAATTGTAAGTGCTAAAATACAACTCTTCCCAGGCAGGGAAGACATTCTACTCTACTTTTCATAGAGAAAGAACCTGAAGCATGGTGAGGTTAAGTGACTAGCCTGCGACTTTAGGGATAATTAGCAATGAAACCAGAAAAGGGGAAATGAGATCAAAACATTTTATTTAAGTGATGCTCCCTACAGTT
Source organism: Loris lydekkerianus (assembly GCA_963574355.1). Classification (NCBI taxonomy): domain Eukaryota; kingdom Metazoa; phylum Chordata; class Mammalia; order Primates; family Lorisidae; genus Loris; species Loris lydekkerianus. Next base: position 4,381 of record CAUYPK010144052.1, read on the forward strand.
CTTCAGCAAAAGGGGACCACACAACTGTTGGTGGTCTTTTCTAGTCTGGCGATGGAAGTGATGCAGGTTTGTCAGAGGAGTTCTCAGCAGGATAAGGTGAGACCTATGACAGCATGTGTGCAGGCCCTCCCTCAGGCAGAGAGAGGCCACCCCTCAGTGCTCCACTCTCTGTCCACGCTAGCTCACAGCACAGGGTGTCCTGTGGCCAGTGGTTACTGCTCCCTCTTTCAGACCAGGTCCAGAGCTGTTGAAGCATAGGCCCTGGCAGGGTCCTCTGGGACTGAGCACTCCAGATGCAAGAACAGCACCCAGGGCTGCAGTTGGACTTGACCACAGAGAGTTAAATGGCCACTTTGTTCCAAGAGTGATGTTCTATAATTGTGTTATTTATTCCTATGAAGTAGATATCAATCCCTTTCACAGATAAAGAAGCTGAGACTCAGAAAGAGGAATGAGCTTCCTCCAGGTCAGAGTACACGGTGTAGGATGGCCCCTTCTCCAAAAGGGTGACAAGATGCTGCAAGAGGATACTGTTATTTACCAATGGACAGGTGAGGGTCTACCAGGGTTGCAAATTACTGTTCACATATGTAACTTTTCCCTAAGAGGAGGAGTGGTTTTACCTGCCTCACAGTGTGACTGAGAATCATAACTGCCGGGTGCGAGTGGGGGCTTCATTCCTCTCTCCTTTCAGCATATAGGTTCTTTCTGGGAAATGGTGCCCCATGTCTTGCAGAAGCAGATGCTATGAACGTGTCAGGGCAAGAAAAGCCCAGCGATACCCAGTCCAGGGTTCACTATTGGCCTCCCTCAGCAGAACCCAGGAGGCTCCTCAAATGTAGATGGGAAACACTGCTGTATCCTCGCCAATCTCACAGCAATGTAGATTTCCTTCATTACACAGGAGGCAACAGACCACAGCAGTGCTAGCTGTGGACCTAGAACTTTGTGGCCAATAGAAATTGTAGGTGTTTATAAGCCACATTACTCTTTTCCCAGACATCTAAAAATAATCATTTATATCCACAACTACTTTAGAATTGGATAGGTATTATTCCTATAATTAGATCATGTCACTTAATGTGTTCATAGATCACAATTTTTAAATATTTTAATAACCCTGTTTCTATAGAGTTGGTTTCTTTATAATTGAATCTATTTTATTTTACTGATTAAAACTCATTACTCTGAAAAGGGGTCTTCAGGCTTCCCAAGACTTTGGTTGAGTTCCCTTGCACAAAACCATGTTTAAGAACTTCAGTTACAGAAAACAGGTCAAGAGGTGATTCACCCAAGGTCACACAGCAGAGTTGGAATCAGAACCCATTTTATCACCCTTACTAGCATGTCATGGAGCTTACAAAAAGTGGGGGGACACAGAGGTGTGGTCATGAGCACATGGCTCAGTCACATGATGATTCGTGGCAGCTCGGGGAGTGGAGGCTTAGCTCGACCAGGCTAGGGCAAGGAAATGGAAAGCTGCTTGGGCCATCTGCCGCCCTGCATGCCCAGCCAGGGAGGCAATTACAAGTATTTATTATTTGTTTTTCTGAAGTCCGGTCATATGGAACCAAGTAATAGATTAAATGATTCTTTAGTGGGCACAGTAGAGGGTGGAGGGTGATTTGTTGATTTGTCTTCACACTTAACATCACGTACATGTTCCCTATAATTATATTGAGCAGCTTAGGGAGATAATAGGATCTCTCTCTCTCTCTCTCTCTCTCTCTCTCTCTCTCTCTCTCTCTCTCCCTCCTTCCATAACAGAGAAGTTGTGTGTGTGTGTATAAAATTTATCATGAGAGGGGGCATGACTTCCTAGAGACAGTTCTTTTTCCTGCTACCTGAGACTTGCTGAGATCAACAATCTGGATCCAGAAAGAAGGTGCTTCTCAGAGAAGTATGTTCACATCTTAAGGGAGGACAGATTCATCATGCCCAGTATCTTGCAAACTGGGTGCCTGGGGCATAGCACACACCATTCCCCTGGCCTTCCCTGCACACCTGATTCATTGGCTCTGTTGAGCCCTTACCTGTAATTCCTTCTCTGTACTCCCACCCCACCACCACTATTAATAACAACAGCTATAGTAATGATTAGGCAGCAATTCCTACAGCTTGAGGACTCCTGGCAGGCAGGAACTCTTCACCTACAAGGGAGGCTGCTGCATAAACAACCATTTTAAATACTATGTGATCAGTGTCAGGAGAGGTGATCACAGGCTCCCAGAGTATCTGGAAGAATGGACCTTCAACTGAATCTTGAAGAAGTATAGAAGAAAAAGGAATTCCAGGCAGTGAGAACAGCCAGGCAAAGGCACCATGACAAGCAACAGTATGGACCTTTTAGGCCACAGCCCTTTCCACCTGCCTGGTGCAAAATGCAGCTGTGTCCTGTGCTGGGTAAGCTGCAGCTGTCTGTGTGGGGTTCTCAGAGAGGCAGGGTTTTCTTTTCTCTTAAATCCTGGCAGGAGTAATGATAGGACAGTAAAAGAGGATAGAGTATCCTTGGAGGGTGAGCTAGCCTGGAAGAGAGTGCGACAGGGCACACCCAACCTACAACCAGCTATGGGAGAGCACCTGCCTAGACCTCGAAAGAAGCTGGCCTGGTGGGGGACATGTAAGTCAGTTTCTTGTGTGCAACTCATGCTGTGAGGTCCCCAAGGATGACCTGGAGAGAGCCTTTTCTTGCAAAGTCAGGGATGTGGAAAGGGGATGGGCAAGTTGAGGCTACAGCGTGAGCCTCATGTTCCATTTAGCTTTTCTTCTCATTTACATTGTGGGGGGCCTAAATGGACTTGTGGGGCTGTGTGAGCAACCGAGCAAGTTCCAGATGAAGGAAATATGTCCATTCCCATCCATTCATCTGTCTGCCTTTTAATCCCTATCCTTTGAGGGTTTACCTACCACACTGGTTGCAAATTAGAATGTGATCCAGAAAAGCTTACTTTGAGCCAATGATCAACATTAGTACTCTCGTGTGAACTGAGAAGGTTGGCGTCTTTGCAGATTAGGAAAAATCAGAAAAGACGGGGAATCTCGCCTCCTGGTCCCCAGGCTGCGTGACATGCCCTCCTTGGGGCACTCCTCTGCTGTAGCACTGATCCTCTGCCTGGTCCTGGTCTGTTTACTTCTCTGTTTTCCTTTCCAGGCTGCAAACTCACCAAGGGCCAGGACCATCATTCATGCTTCTCTAAGTTCCCTGAGCTCAGCACAGGACCTGACCCACAGAGATGCTCAGAAAATGCTGAGTGAGGGAAAGAAATGGCACACCCATGACGCTCAGATCCAGAATGCAGTGTCTGTGTATACAAAGCCCAAATGTTTCCCTGTGTTGTCTGCCACTGTGATTAATAGCAGTCACCCATCGGTCAACCACAGGCCTTGATACCCCGGATCTTGTGTCAGGCAGTCCTGCTGGTGAGATGCAGTCACTGCAAGCCTTGTTCTGACAGTCTCCAAGCACCTCCTCGGGCCAGGCATCCATCCAGACCCCCAGTGCTGAGGGTCGACAAACTCAGACAGCCAGGTGGTCCAGAGCTGGGACTGCCCTTGAGGCCCAGGGCTTTTTCTAGAACCCACAGATTCCACTTGCCTGAGAAAGTCAAAGCAGCCCTTGCCCTTGTGGAGATGACTTGTGAAAGCACTTTGGAGGTCTACAAAGCAGCTCCTGGTCAATTTGGCAATTGAAAGGCTGTCCTGACTCCTGGCCCCTCCTCTGTGAACCTCCCTCTCCCAGCAATATCACACCAATCCTCACCATCAAGTTTATTCTCCTATCATCTGGAGAATTAGCCTGTCAACTTTGACAAAAGTACAAATATTGTTCCCTTGGGGCCAGACTATGGGCACAAACAAGGCACGATAATAGAGTAAGGTGTGATGATAAACCTTTACTGAATGTTTCTTATATGACAAAAAAATTATGAGTTATTTATAAACATGTTATTTAATTATCCTAACAACCCATGAAGAAATTTCATTATTCTCACTTATAGATGGAGAAACTGAGGCTCAGAGAGATTAAGCAATTTGTCAAATGCCACAGAACTGGTCAGTGGTGGGGCTAGGGGATGAGGCCAGTCTTCCCAAAACCTGTGGGTTATTATTCATAACCCCACCACTAAGTAAAGACAATTCACATCCTGAATGAGCTCTTTCTACATTACTAAGAATCACTAATTTTTGTCATTTAAAATACTTTCTTTGGACATTTTTCCTTAATAGATGAATCCCTCCATTATGATCTAGAAAGCAGAGAAGTTATGAATTCAGGGAACAGCACAAGATGGGGAAGGGGGTCACACAAAAGGTGTGTTCACCTTGGCTGCTTCGAAGCTAAGTGTCTTTAAAGGGCAAGCTTGGGGACCTCACTCTCCCACCTGAAAAGAAGGGATAATCACATCCACCTTGCCACTGGGCAAGGACCAGACAAGATGATGAGTGCTTAAGGCCTGAGGGGAAGGCTGCGTGGGGTCTTGTGGTCTCCTGGGACCCTCTTCATGAAGCGCCCCTTGGTCCCCTGCTCAGGAGCACTTTTATCTCCACCATGATCACGTCAGGGTCCCAGTTCATGCGGAGCCATCCATCCCACCTTTATGGAGCCCCACAGTGTTCTGAGCACATTTCTGGACCCTGGGGCACAGCAGCACACACGACACCAAAGGTGCTCCCTCTTGGAGTTGTTAGCCACCTGAGAGTAAGAGCTGATGCTCATGGCACTTTACCATGGGCTGTTCAAGTTCCTCTGGGTGCACTTAACTTCCTTCCACAAAACTGCAAGGCAGGGGCTAGTTTTACAGTTAAGGAAAGTAAATCACAGGAATTATGTTGTCCCAGGAGGCAGCAGAGCCAGGTTGAACCCATGGAGTCTGACCCCAGAGCCCACGTCCCACTGTCACACTCTGCTGCCGTTCTGTTAACCAGGTGCCAAACCACTTCATTTTACCCTCAACAGCTTCTCTGGTCCTCTCTTGCTCTCCTGTCCCTCTCCCTGTCCAATCAGCCTCCCTGTCTCTCCCAGGACATTGCTCAGCCCCCACCTCTCCCCCTCACCTCCACTGTCCTATACTCTACCCCACACATCTCCTCTCAGCTGAACACCAAACAATATCTGGGCATGTAACTCTGGCTGTAAGGCCCCCACAGTTGGTCCTAACATGCATATTTGTATCTCCTGTTGCCCAACCTCCAGTTCACCGACACTGAGCCTTGGGACAGTGGGTCTAAACTTTTGGGGGAATCACTAGCCCTTTTGAGTAGCTAATAAAAATTATAGACTGTTCCTTTCCAGGGAAATAAACATATTTAATGGGTAAATATCTTTGGGTAATATCCCCAAAGATATTACCTCCCTCATGGACTTCAGCAGCTCAAGCTATCACCATGAGGATCCCTACTATGAACACAGACATGTTACTACTGGTCCTTAATTCCTGAAACATAAGATGTTATCTTTCCATCTCCCTCTACATTTACTCATGCCTTTTTTTCAACCCCTAATGCTTCCTAATGAAGCACTAGTGACTTATCCAAATCCAGTTCCAAAGTTACAAAGACAAATAAGAGCTTGGCCTCAAGGCTTTCACCCAGAGCCACCACATGGGATTTCCCTGCTCCTCCATCTAGAATCTAGGACCATATCTCATTTCCACCTACCTGACTTGGCCTCTTGAGGACAGAGAACCTGGCTTAGTCATCTCACCACCTTTTACCTCACCTAGCACGGAGCTCTGGAGCCAGCTGGCACACAGTGTTCAATTTTCAAAAAAATTAAAAATGGAAACAGTCATCTATATTTCCAAATGGAAGATTCTAAGTTCCTAATGAAATGGTCTTTATATCATCTGGGTTCCCCATAATAAGGGCTTGTAGAGAGTGAACTTCTGGAAAATTTCACCAGACATAAGGCTAAGAAAATCATCTTTTGCCTTAGTCATTTGTTAGAAATACAAATATTCATTTCCATTCATTACTGCCATTCTTGAGTTGCTACTTAAATTTCTATTTCTCTAGTAATGTTAACCTAGTTTATAGGAATCTATGACTTGGAAATAAGGTCAGATCCTGATAATTAGTTGTGATCCATATTTTGTATCTGATAATTAGCTCATAGCCACAGTGATAATTGGGTCCTACATTTTTGGAAGATGGCATATTTTAAGAAAGCTGTGTACTCTTGATATGCTGTGATCTTGTCTCTGCTTTGTTAAGATGTTGTTAAAGAAAGAACCATAGCATAGGAGAAAAATTAATACATTTGCTCTCAAGGATGCAATTAAAACAGAATGTAAATGTGACTAATAAGGTAATTAACTTTTCTAGAAATATTATGCAGGAAAATCAATCCCTGCAATGTAGCAGTTCCATGCTAAGAAATTCAGTTTGTGGCATCAGTGGCCAAAGGGATCTAGGGAGAAAGGACATTGCTATTGCCAGGGAAGGCTGAGGAAGGCAAACAAATGGGTCTGCAAAGGGCCCATCTCTTCTTAGCTCAACCTGCCCAGCTATGGAACATGTCCTGTTGCAATTGTTCCCAGCAGTGGCTGCCACATGTATGCTACTTTGAGTGATTCCTCTCAACAGCACCCCTAGAATGGCATTAAGTCAGGGGTCAGGAGCACTAGGCTTGAGTCTCAGTTCTACCAGTTTCAGTTGAGTGGCTCTGAATCATCCAAGTCATTGCCCTGGGCCTCAGTTTCTTCATCTGTAAGTAGGGAAAATGACATCTGCCTCATAGAATGTGGAAATCACATAAGCTAATGCAGGTAAAATGCTTGATATGCAGGAAAATATCCAATGTGCTCTGGGCAAATCACTACAGAAGATGCAAAATAGAGAGGCTGTGAGAAATCTTTGAAATAGGAGAAGGCTCTAACATGAAGCAGAAGGCCCTAGTAAGGGGGATTCAAGAGTTAGGAGCCCAGGCTCCACTCTACCCTCCAAGTTTAACTCATGTGCTATTAGGCACTGGTGTCATGCTTTCAACATCCATAAAATGGAAGAATTTTACTAAACCATTTCCAAGGCACTGTTCTAGAAACCCAGTATTGTTCAATGCCATAAAATAGTTCATATGTTTTCCAAATATCTTGTAACTAACTGTAAATCCATACTTGAATTTTTCCAAATATGACCTACTGTCTACTTAGTTGGTTTTAGATCCATAGCTGAAGGTGCTCATACTTAATTACACAGCAGTTAAAGAGTCTGATTGTTAGCCCTAAAGGGCCTCTGAGTTTTACAAACTTCCCCTCTATTCTTTTTCTCAGTTCCCTTATAGGAGCTGCTCCCTATTCTTCAACTCATGTCTGTGGGCATTTATCCAACTCATATCTTCCATAACTCAAACTCCTCAGTGAGGCTTAGGATATAGAGTATGGCCCTGTGCTCAGAAAGAAGTCCAGTGAGAGTAACCCTGAGGCCAACCCATGGGGACATAGTCTGTAAGAGAGAGGCACACCTGAAACCCCACAGGCATGATGCAGGTGGTCCCCTAACCCAGAGTGGGCCTGGCAGGAGGGTTATGGAAAGCCTTCTGGAGAAGGTGATACTTGAGCTGACTCTTGGTTATCTAAGCAGAGATTCATCCACCTGCAACTATTTATTAAACACTAAGTGTACCAGAAACTTTGCTAGGTGCTGAGGCCACATCACTGACACCATGTCACTTCCTAAATCACGCATCCACAGTAGATCACTGCATCTGATGCCTCCCTGACTTGACTTTCCCAATGTGGCTTGGGCTCCCCAGTGAGCAGGCATCCCACCCATTTTGCCTCTTTTCAAAGCCTCCCTTTGTAGCAATGACAGGTGGTCATCAGCTACACAGACACATCTTCTATTCCTACTCAGCCTCTACCTCCCTTTGAGCAGGGGCTCTGCTTCTTCCTTCTTGCATACTTTATTGCGTCAAGGAAAACTCTACACACAGCAGACTATGAGACTGATTAAGTAGGCTCTGAGAATGAGATGTTCCCTTCTACATGTTACTACCTTTCCAAGATTAGAGCTAAACCTGAGCATGCTTTGTTTTATTTAATGAGTTAGAAGAAAACGGAAACATTTACTGAGTGCCCATTTCTTGCTAGGTGCTATGCTGGATTCTTGAGTTCTTTCCTACCACAACTCTGGAAGGCAAGCACTGTTATGTCCTTGTGGCATGTATGAAAACCAAAATGTATGAGGTTGGTTAATTGGCCAACCAGTAAGTAAGTATCAAACATGGGATTTAAACACAGCCATGTGATTCTGGAATCTAAGCCCTTTTTGCGACAAGCTTTCTCCCAAGAACATATGTTATTTTCTACCTTCAGAGAGCTGCTTAAATGCTGCAATCTGAAAAGAAAAACAGAACTTGTTTTCTGTGTGACTGTATAACTCAAACTCAGGTGACAATCCAGGGCTTCTTCAAGGGAAAGATCGGCTCCCTCAAGCCAAAGTTTAAACAAACAAGGTAAGCAGAATAAGAAAATGGTTTTTGGACACTGCCATTCATCTTAGAGAAGGCTGGAAGCAGCTGGTGATGAAATTGTATGAAATTCTAGGACATAAAAAGAGATGAAAATGAAAGTTTTACACATCACTGAGCCATCTTCCTATCTAAAGAGAAAACCCAACATTAATAAAACAGAAAACCTTCAACAAAATCAAAGCCAATTTTTCTCTCAAGTTCAGAAACAACAGTACATAAACCTACAGGCATATCCTAGGTGCGTTCTATAAATAGTCATATTTTTAAGAAGCTGGGTGGAACCCAAATTTGAGTAAACTTATCCTTACTACACATGTGAAGGAAAGCAGCCCTTGTCACTGAGGAATCAAATAGGCATCATGTCTCTTATGATGTCAGCTTTAAATTTTCTTTCTAAACTTCCTTTTTTTGATCCCCACTCCTAACAAGGCTGCCTTGATAAGCAGTTAAGAGTAGTCCTAGCCAATGCAATCAGGCAGAAGAAGGAAATAAAGGGCATCCAAGTCAGAAAAGGGGGGAGGTGTCAAACTATCTCTGTTTGCTGATAATATAATCTTGTATCTAGAAAACCCTAACAACTCTCCTAAAAGATTGTTAGAGTTGATACATAAGTCTCAGCTTACAAAATTAATGTACAAAAATCAGTAGCATTTCTATACACTAACAACAGCTGAGCTGAGAATCAAATCAGGAGTGCAACACCATTTATAATAGAAAAAAATCTAGGAATATACTTTACCAAGGAGATGAAATATCTCTACAAGGAACACTACAAAACACTGACAAAAGAAATCCCAGATTGCACAAGTGGAAAAACATCTCATGCTCCTGGATTGGAAGAATTAATACTGTTAAAATTTCCATGTTGCCCAACGTGATTCACATATTCAATAAAACTTCCTCAAAATACTAATATAATTTTTCACAGAATTAGAAAAAAGAATCCTACATTTCATATGGAATCAAAAAAGAGCCCCAATAGCCAAAGCAATCCTAAGTGAAAAGAATAAATATGGAGGCATCACATTACCCAACTTCAAATTATACTACAAGGCTATAGTAACAAAAAAAAAAAAAAAAAATGGTACTAATGTAAAAGTAGACATACAGACCAATGAAACAAAATAGAGAACCCAGAAATAAGACCATATACCTACAACTAATCTTTGACCAAGCAGACAAAAACATATTCTAAAGAAAGGATACCCTATTCAATAAATGGTGCTGGAAAAATTGGATAGCCATATGTAGAAAAATGATACTGGATCCCTATCTCTCTCCATATATAAAAATTAACTCAAGATGAATTAAAGAATTGAATGTAAGACCCCAAAACCATAAAAATTCTAATAAAAAACTTAGGAAAAACTTGTGTGAACATTGGTATAGGCAAAGAATTTATGACTAAAACCCCAAAAGCAAATACAACAAAAACAAAAATAAATAAATTTAATTAAACTAAAAAGCATCTGTATAGCAAAAGAAATAATCAACATAGGAAACAGATGACTTGCAGAATGGGAAAAATATATTTGCAAACTATACATCTGACAAAGAACTAATACCCAAATTTACAAAGTATTCAAACAAATCAGCAAGAAAAAAGACCACCACATTAAAAAGTGGGCTACAGCTATGAACTTTTTTCAAAAGAAGTTATTAAATGTCCAAACATATGAATACACACTCATCATAATAAGCAGAGAAATGGAAATTAAAACCACAATGAGATACTGTCTTACCCCCATCAGAATGGCCATTATTAAAAAGTCAAAAACAACAGATGTTGGTGCAGATGCAGTGAAAAGGGAAGGCTTATACTGTGTAAGGTGGGAATGGAAATTAGGACAACCTCAATGGAAAACAGTATGGAGATTCCTCAAAGAGCTAAAAGCAGATCTACCATTCAATCCAGAAGTCCTACTGCTGGAGATCTATGAAAAGGAAAGGAAGTTGTTATGCCAAAATGACATCTCCATTCATGTGTTTACCACAGCACAATTCACAACTGCAAAGATATGAAATCAACCAACTGTCCATCAGCTGATGAGTGGATAAAGAAAACATGGTGTGTGTGTATGTGTGGGGGGTGGTATATGTACATAGATACATAGATAGTCATAGAAAAGAATGAATCTTTTGCAGCAACTTAGATGGAACTGGAGACCATAATCTTAAGTGAAGTATCCCAGGAAGGGAAAAATAAATACCACTTATGAGCAGGAGCTAAACGATGGGAATACATGGTCATACAAAGTGATATAATGAACCCTACAGACTCAGAAGGGAGGGGATGAAGTATCAAAAATTACCCATCAGTTTTGATTTGCATTTCTCTGATGATTAAGGATGATGAGCAATTTTTCATATGTCTTTAGGCCGTGTGCCTATCTTCTTCAGAGAAGTTTCTCTTCAAGTCCCTTGCCCAGCCAGAGATGAGATCACTTGTTCTTTTCTTGCTAACACATTTGAGTTCTCTGTGCCTTCTGGTTATTAAGCCTTTGTCAGAGATATAACCTGCAAATATCTTCTCCCATTCTGAGGGCCATCTGCTTGCTTTACTTACTGTGTTCTTGGCTGTGCAGAAGCTTTTTAGTTTTATCAGGTCCCAGTAATCAAAACTACTTTGAGATATCATCTAACTCCAGTAAGATTAGCCCACATCACAAAATCCCAAAACCAGAGATGTTGGTGTGGATGTGGAGAAAAGGGAACATTTCTACATTGCTGGTGGGAATGCAAACTAATATGTTCCTTTTGGAAAGATGTTTGGAGAACACTTAGAGATCTAAAAATAGACCTGCCATTCAATCCTACAATTCCTTCACTAGGTACATATCCAGAAGACCAAAAATCACATTATAACAAAGATATTTGTACCAGAATGTTTATTGCACCCCAATTCATAATTGCTAAGTCATGGAAGAAGCCCAAGTGCCCATCAACCCATGAATGGATCAATAAATTGTGGTATATGTACACTATGGAATATTATGCAGCCTTAAAGAAAGATGAAGACTTTACCTCTTACATGTTTACATGGATGGAGCTGGAACATATTCTTCTTAGCAAAGTATCTCAAGAATGGAAGAAAAAGTATCCAATGCACTCAGTCTTACTAAGAAAC